>MU832866.1:0-65135 GCA_029204225.1 Diphasiastrum complanatum | reverse complement strand
TTTCTTGTGGTATTTTATCATTTTCATTGAATCATTGTGGGTTTATTCTAAGGTTTGTCAAAAGTACTTTGTGAGCCCTGCCCAACATGCCTAGACATGTTGTAGCATCTATTTGCACTAACTTGTGGGACAATAAATATGCTTTGCTCCTTTTTCATGTGAATTTGAGCCCCCATCTTGGGCAAGTATAACAAGAGTTTGGTTATCAATTTTAATCAATACTCAAGCCTACTAAATATTTTTTCCCCATAGAATTGGTTGTTATTGAGAACCATAGATATAGGTTTGTAAAACCTGTGTTGTTATCCTATTGATAAAGTCTGGCCTTTTAACAAGTAGATGAAAGCCAAAGAATTGCAAAATAATAAGACATTTGACTACAGTGGGGAGATCTTATTGAATGTTAGTAGCTTGATATTCATATAATCTTATATTTTTGTAAGCATCTTGTAAAATATTCAACTTTCACCTTTTTTTTCACAAACTTTACTATCAACTAATTACAAAGTACAAGAAATCATGATCATAAGCATATATTTTTCATGAAGAGTCGGCTATCACAATAGCAAGTCTCTCAATCAATACGTCCAAATATTTTCTTGCATCATCTTCTTCCAAATATTCTAGACAAGTATAACACCACCCACGTTCCAAAGCTATATAGTAATTGCACCGCCAAAGGCTATATCATTGAGAATTGAATATCCAATGGTAATATGGGCCTGAAACCCACATGGAAATATCTCTCAAAGGATTGGTGGTATATTGCCACAGGTTTTTATGATAGTTGAAAGAACATGCTGAGAGGATTCCACTTCAAATTGGAAAATGATGCACATCCTAATAACATCAGAATCCAGATCCTCTATAATTGACTTTAAAGGATTGCTACATAATTCGAGAGCAAACACTTGTAACTTGGCAAGATTGATGTTTCTCATTATGACTAATATCTTGCTCCATGTGCTAGGTAGGGTGGCCATTAGAGCTCCCCATTTCTTGTTGAACCAGACAAAAGTATTATGCATGTCTTGAATGGATTATGGCATCACATGGATTACAGATTTTACAATAGTTGATTTTTCGAGCTTAAGTGGCCCCTTGAAAAAATCAATGGTGGTCTTTGCTTGAAAAGATATTGAGTGTTGTTGTTGGATTAACCAAATGTTACATCAAATGTTGTACCACATAGTTGACCACCTTGTGTTCACGAGTGGTGACAAACAAGTGCAATCCATAAAAAGATGTTGTGGATGATGTGTTTATTGCTTTCCTGCAATACTTTTTGCTTTGGGAACTCATTTAGATGTGCTTGATGGATTTTGTACTTTTCCAAGTTGGGAGAGAGCTCGTGGGGATGGGGGTATGGGGGAGCCCTCATGGAATGAGAGTGGGAGACGACTCTATGAGCAGGGTGGTGGTGGTTTAGGAATCTCGCACGACCTAATAAGTGGCCCCGATGGTGGAGCACCGTTTTTGCCACTAATGTCGTTAATTTCGAAATTTTCACTAATTCCTACTTTTCTATATATGTCTCTCTCTTCCTTCATCCTATTCTTCGCTTTAATAGTAACTATACCGTCTCTCGTTCTCTCTCTCTCTCTCTCTCTCTCTCTCTCGATCTCGATCGATCGATCGACCTTGCGAGCGCGCTATGGGCCCGGCTGCGATCGGAAGTAGGCCACTGAGAAGGTATATCTAACCTCAATTCTGCTCAAGCTCAGTCTGATCTAGAAAGGTTGTGTATACGATATAGCTTCGATTTCGCAAGTGATTCGATTCAGAGCGATCAGAATTCAAGCACGATCTGGTTGCGGTGATTGAGCACCTGCTGCTCTGCATAACTTGTTGTTTGTCTGAATGCCGCTGAAGTATTATGGTTAGATAGGTAAGATATGCTGGATGGGATGTAGAGGGAGTGTAAAAGCTCGATGATCATGGCCCATGACGTGATGTGATTTTCCACGCAGTTGAATTGGCAGTAGATGTAGCGATCATTCAGACTTCAGTCTTAGCCATCGTCGTCGCATTAGCGTTCGTAAAATAGTAATTAGCAGCTTTGGGAAAAAGAAACCGTGAGATTATGCCGTGAGTAAGCAATATCAGTCATAATGGCGCTGCAAATACAGTATCAAGCCTTTCCCCTCCCTACATTTCTTCAGGAGCAGAAAAGGTTGAACTTTGGGTCTAATGGACGCGACGTTCCAGTAGTAAACGGAGGAAAAGAGACCAACTACTGTGTTCAAAGCATGCAGTTTTAGTGAAGATGAAGCAACGAAAGTATACAGCAGATCGCAAAGGAGCAGTCCCAGTTCTCCAAAAAGTATTTTACAACTTCCTGAAAGTCCTTCAAGTTCCTCTTCTAGTTTCCAAAAGGTTTTTGATGGCGAAGAACGTAGTTGTGCTTGCTCCTCGGAATCCCCTTCATCAAGAACCTGTCTCACTCTGCTTGCTCTCTCTTGGGTTCGTAGAATTCCATGGACTTCTCACAGCTCTCCTTCTGCTCCCAACGATCGTAAGCTACTGTTGAAAAATCAGTTGAAGAAGCATCTACATTCCCTGCACACAAGAAGGTGCTTGGTTCTTCCAAAGGAGAGTCTAGTGAGAAAGTTGTGTCGTGCCAGTTTTCTACATCGACCCCCTTTCGATTATTTCTAACTGCAAGCTTTCAGTACTGGGATGCAACGTATGCAAAGATTTCCGCATGCTCTGGGAGATGAATATGAAGCCTCACCATAGCTTCATAGATGATTGTCAATCCAAATAGGGAAATCAGTGAAAATCGCAGTACAGGTCTCAACTAGGTAATGGATGCCCAATTGAATCCGTCCTGCTGAGAAATGCATAAAGGAAGAATTTCAAGCACAAACAGTTCATGTTCTATATCCGATTGTAGTCTGGCTGATGTGAATGAACTGCACAGTGCGCATATGGACTCCCCCATTGTTCCTTCGAACGTGACTCCAAAGCCAACAGAACTGCATCAGCCTCCTATGCCATCTCTAAAGATTAAAGTACAGGAAAAGGTATCAAAAGCTAGCACAATTGCCTCGAAGCGTGTGACATTTTCAGACAATGACGATAAGGGCACTAAAGCAAGCCTACGCAGTAACGAGGCTTCCTTGGAGAGGAGTCATGTAGCAGGCTTTTCCCAACGTAGGCCAATACACTTCGCAAGGGGCTCTACGCTAACGTGGTTGGATGATAATCCAACCTTCATAAGAAGAAAGGAAGGCAGTGATTGTGAGCGATGGGATCGGGTTGTTGCGCAAAAGAGAACTGACGTTTCAGAATTGTTCCTCAAGATTTTGCAAGCAGATTTGGAGGAAAGCAGGCGACGGAAACAAGCTGCTGCATGCCTGGTAACTCATCCCAGCACAAAATTACTAAGAGTAGTAGCTGCTGTTTGAACTTTGCTTACAATTGGTACACTAGCTTTACAGAAAAAATGGAATTAGCAAATCCTGTTCTGCCTACAATCACTTCGATTATGCTCTCTTACCGTGAGCAATACTCATTGTTGGATGCAGCCATTTCTTTGCAGCTTCAGTGATTATTGAAATTCTAGCTTTTTCATGGAATAATCACCGCTTTTCTGAGAAGCTTTTCAGCCAGATTCTTCCGTTTTAAGGCGAAAGCGGTAGCAGACTACATATTCTTGAGCTTTCATAAGGTTAAATGTTAGCTGTTATGAGCACGAATATCTGTAGTGAATGACAGATAAGTTTCTTTTCCTTCCAAGAATCTCTGCCAAGATCAGACAAGTAGCAACTTGCATCTGGTTTCAGTTGTGAGATTGCCGGCACAGGATCTCACCTTTTCAGCAAAGCTAGAAATCATATCGTGGATTACCACAAACTCACAAAGCTTTAATATTTTCTTGGTACTGTTGAGTAAAACCATCAAGCCGCAAGATGTATATATCTTATCTTGATTTCTCTGTCTATGAATTTAGATGATGCATCTCCGATCAGCTATCCCAAAGCAAATAAATGTTTTTTGGGTCAGACATGAGTTTGTCACTTATGAATGCAGCCGCTGCGTTATATAATTAGTTCTGAAAGAGCAATTGAAAGGATCACGCTACATAGAGACTACTTGCAATGGGACAAAATGATTTTCCAGCCTAAAAGGCCTAGGAGACCACATAAGATACAATGATGTGTCAGGAGGAATCTTAGGGACACCAAATATTGATTAATTGTCAATAATAGTTGCACAACATTGCTCTACAATGGGCTTATTTTTAGCACATATTGTGAACTTTTTACTTAAATTATGATATTTCCTCCAACGACTGTAATTACATTATAAAACCATTAATCTTTGTTAGGATCAATTTTAGAGATAACAAGGATATCACACAAAACTTTAGAAATAGCATGCAATTGCATTTGCAATCTCAACTCTTCATTTTTAAACATACATGCATTTTTTGACTCTTCAATACATGCTTTGTTTTGGTAGAACTGCCGCCCTTAGACGTGATCTGAAATGACTGGAACTCGTCTGAATAAGTGGAGTAGGCTGCTCGGACCAAACTCTCGCTCTACTGATCCGTGAAATATGTCAGATGAAACCCAAGGTAAGTAAGAATATCCTTGGCTAGGATGAGTGTTTCAGCATAATTCAAGTTGATGGAAATCAAGAATATGTCGTCCGAATAAGGCTTAGGGGCCTTACGACGATGGAGTGCGAGTGACGTGTCGCGAGAGGCCATGCTAGCAGTGATGCTAGATGGTTCTGAAAATTTTGAAATTTCAGCATGAACTCTTGAGCAAAAATCTAGAAGGAACTCATGGAGAGGATGGTTGAGGCCTATATATAGACTTTTTTGGACAGGAAATCGTAAGTTCTCCCAGAAATTCTCCTCAGTGCCCATGATTTCCTAGTGAGGTTCACGAATTTCTAGGCACTGTTCTGAGGGCCGGCGAGTTCCTATAAGTGATTTTTTGTACAAAAAAGAGTAAAAATGGCTGACAATAAAAAAATTGGTTTGATCAGAATTCGTGGATATGACAAAGAAATCGTGGAGGTGATTTTGAGGCTCAGCGAATTATCTACGAATTCTGTCAGTGAGCATCTGATGCAAAAAACTAATTTTTTCTATTTCTGGAAAGTTTGTCTATGAGATAGAATTTGTGGATGTAATAAATGAATTGTGCATACTAAAAATGGGTTTGGGCGAATTCTATTTGATGTGATTATGAGACAAAATTTCTAAATAAAAGTACGATTCTTGTGGTTTGATAGAAAAAGACTGATCGTATGTCTGATCTGATGACATCTTGATGTTCTGAAACAAGAAAACACACCAAAAAAATTGTTGACATGGCAAGCACGTAGTAAATAGAATTAAAAAACAAAATTTAGGAAATAAAGCAACTAATACATATCAAGATAAAAACAGGGCTAATTGTACTTTCTAAGCCTGCTCCCTTTGACCATAGTGTCTAAAATATCACCTTGTAGAGTTTGGAGTTGTACATATCCAGAGGCAAATATCCTTTGAATGACATAAGGTCCTTGGCCAGAAATTTGAGTATTCCTTTGAATGCTTTGGCTTGGTATAACAGGACCTTATCTCCAACCTGGAACTCTTTGAGTTTTAAGGATCAATCATGCCATGCCTTTTGTCGACGTTTGTAGACTTGTTGAGCATGGATGTTGATCCGACGTATTTCACATAGTTGTTCCAGATGAGATAACCCAGTCGCTAGAATCTGTCGATTATCTAGCTCGAGATTATAGGCTACTCGAAGGGATGAAATATGGAATTCTACAAGCATAACGGCTTCTTGGCCATATACTAGCTGGAAAGGGATTAAGCTTGTGGCTCGCTTCAGGGTAGTGCGATAGGCCCATAGAGCAGCATGAAGTTTTAGCTCCCAATCGGATTGGCTGGACTCGACGGTTTTGGTGAAAACACCACATGATATTTTGTTTGTGGATTTTGCCTGGCCAGTGCATTGCAGATAATACGGAGAACTTTTGCGATGTACCACAAAAAATCTGGAAAGTAGATATGCTATGACAGAGTTAAGAAAATGTGTACCGCTATCGCTGATAAGTTCTAGAGGACATCCGAAACGAATGATAACCTGTTCATAGAGAAATTTTGCAGTAGAACGAGCGTCAGCATTGCGAACAGCTCTTGCTTCAGCCCATTTGGTACAATAGTCCGTAGCTACTACAATATAGTAGGATTGAGTGTGTCTAGCAGCGGGACTAATGGGTCCAACATAATCAATTCCCCATTTCTGGAAAGCTTAATCAGTTGTGACAGGGTGTAAAGGCATGTAGTCGGTCTTTTGAAATCATTTTGCCCTTTGACAGACATTGCAGGCCTTAGTGTAGGTGTGCGTATCCTTAAATAGAGTTGGCCACCAAAATCCTGCCAAGAGGATTTTCTTAGCAGTCATTTCAGAAGAGAAATGACCTGCTCCAACACCTTCATGAGTGAGGGAGATAACATAGGGTATTTCACCTTCAGTAAGACAATGTCAGATAATTCGATCTAACCCTTGCTTGTAAAGTTGGCCTGCAATTAACGTATAAGGTTTGGTTTTGAGGACCAACGCACGTTGTTCGGGAGTAGATTGGATGGTTGCATCCTTCATCGTATAGTCCTTAAAATATGCAGGCACATCATGTGATGAGGATTCGAGGGGGGCCTTGCCTTTCAACTGTCTGGATGGTGATTTGGGAGATTCTGAGATTGGCGTACAAGCGGATGTGATCACAGGAACTTCCCTAGCAGTGGTAAGGTCTGCAGGCGGCTGAATTTGAAGGGGTTTCTTCATTTTTTTCTTTCATGGTATGGCCCATTAGGGCCCTTTTTGGACTCAAAAAGGGCCTCTTCCTTGCCTAAACAAGTCTTCTAATCATAATTAATTTAGTGCTAATCAATCCTACGTGGCACCTTTACCTTGGGTTACCATACAAGGTGAGCAAGTGTCAAGGCCTAAATGTAGGTCTCATTTTCATAGACTATTGTAGGTTATTTGCATAGACTATAATAGGCAACTAATAGGTAAGTTAAAATTACAACTAGAGTAGGGTTAGTATAGGACAACCTTTCATTGTCCTAACTACAATAGGACCCTAGGCATGGAAACTAGTATATGCCTAATAAAGCTTATATCATGGTTAGAACTTTGTCACCATTTGATTAAGGTATATTGTAAAGTTCTACATAGATTCTTTTGGGAAATTCGACATCTTCAAGATGACAACCAAGTATCACTTACATGTGAAGTTAGAGAAGGATTATGTGACCACCAAAGCTGCATAGGGGTGTTAACTTAAATCCATATGAGATGCATTGTTAGAGATTAGAAGGCAAAAAACATATTGACCTATGGGTAAGAGGTGATTTATACCCCCACAATCCACTAGTAGATGCTCCTCCTAAGTTTTCTGATGTACATAGTTTGTTAAGGTTCATTGGGGATGGTGGGAATGGACTGCTTGGCTATTATCAAGCAATGGATTCTCGAAGAATCCAAGCTGAGACATTGGCGAATACGGCAAACATTCATATCTTGAGTATGAATGACAATTTAAAGTGATTGCATGGAATAAACATGAAATTGGAGTAGGAGATAAACGGTTTGAAAATAGAGCTTGCCAGTTTTGTCGCAAAAATTGAAAAATTGCAATCTTCAATCAGTATATTTCAGAGGACAATATATGGCTTACAATGAAAGCATAGAGTCTCAATGGATCAGCAAGCACAAAATGAAAACACTAAGAGACACAAACTAGAAGCTTTGGCACTAGGTGGTATTGCCAGTAAAAGACATATGAGGAACACAAAAGAGTTCTTGCAAAAGACGGTTGGAAAAGATTTTATTGCCGGAAAATATATGAAACATTTTTTGAAGGTTAAAGATTTGATTAAAATTGTGGAAGATGAAACAAGTGATTTGATTCACTTGAGATTTTCAAAAAAGCTAGTGGACAAGTTCAAGCCAAATGCAAATGTTAAAGAGATGGTGTATGCATGTGACCAAGAAGGTGTGAGTCGCGAGGGGTATAGAGCTTTGAAGAAGTATATGAAACGCTCTGACAAAAATAGGTTAAAATGCCATCAAATAATAACTACTTATAAACTTATTGAATCCGCCAAATGAGAATGCAATTCGATTTTGCTCTCTGAATTAGGAGAGTTTCAGCATATTGAGGATTCTTTTACAGTAACCAATAAGAAGAAAGGACCTCCGACATGTTTTCATTATCATCAAGGCAACAATATATTTTTAGATCTGGAAAAGGTCCAAGCGATGATGATCCGACATTACAAAGTTAAAACAAATGGTAAGAACATTTCTTGTAGATTTCGGTTTTCAATTATATGCTTTTCTTCACCAAAAAATCCACACTCAAAGGATCTTCACCAACATCAGATAGATATATTTTAAGGAGGAGTGTTAAAAATTGTAAAACATATCTATCATATGTTGTTGATGTTTGGGGGGTCCTAACCATGTAAGTGCTTTGTACATATCCAAGGTATGTGAATTGAGCACATATCCTTGTAGAATAGGGCGAGTTTGGGTTAGGTAGATCAAATTCCAATGACATGCATAATGTCTAGTTGGTCTAGTATGACATGCAATGATGTTGACAATGTCTAGTTTGACATGCATATAGAAATTCACATGGAATTGGTCAATTATGACCTTGTAGAAACTCGAGCCACAATAATGCATTATGTCCTAAGTTTCCATTGTGACATGCAAAGCATGCAAACACTCTAATGGACACATGCATGTAGTTTTGTACATGGCTAGTTGAGAAATTGCCATTTGGAGAAAATAGGTAGAAGTTAGGTGCAATCTGTGCATGCAAGCAGTTAGGTGTCAAGATAATGGTAGTTTGCACTTGAATAGGTGTAGGATATGCATTGAATGCAAGGAGTACCACGAATTTTGGCTCTCCTATATATGTACATATCATTCTCATTCATTTCTAATGAAGAATCAAGCATTTGTAATGTCATAATGTCAAATTTTGGATCTCATTCAATATTGCTTGTAATTGCTCTCTCTCTCTAACTCGGATTTTGTGTCTTCTTCATACATGATCAAACTTGTGTACTTTCCCTATTTGTGAGGAATTTATGTAGCTTTGATCTGTAGCATTCTGTGCTCTAGCCATAGATCTGTTGATAGATTGCAGGATTGCTCTACAGGTGATCTGTGTGCCACCACAAAGCATGGTAAAGATCATTCACACATTTCTTGTGGTTCTCCACACGTGTGAACTTGCTGGATTTTTTACATGGTATCAGAGCCATACCATGCTTTGAATGCTACTAACATCAGGTGTTGATGATTAATGTGAACTAATCCTTATCTGCTGATTAGCCATTTGTACTTATTTGTTTATAGGCTTACCTAAATTGTTTGCCCTTTAGTGCCTTTCATGCTGGTTGTTCCACTTAACATCATTAATTCCATCATAAGAGAAGATATTGAACGTAGAAGTGGAGCGAAATAACTTGTCTATAGGCCTAAATTACCAAATAGAAACAAGAACATATGACTTTACTCACCAAATTGAGAGAGTTCAGAAGATTAACATGGAGTCTTCCTCATTCACTTACATGAGCTCTAGATGAGTAGAACTTAGCATATGGGTGCCGTAGATGCTACTGACAAGGTGTAAACGCTCAGATTTGCTCAATGCACGATCGAAGAAACTTAAATGGAAAGCCAATCTGAAAATACTGTGTTTACCACGGTACTTAGCAAATTTCTAATCTACTTTTGAGCTTGGCGTCGGTAAACTTTTTGATATCAGTACGTCCTGGATATCACTACTCGAACCATGACAAAATTGTGTGATGATAAGAACCTCGAATTAAAGACAGCTGCCTTCGCTGGATTTTTGCTTTTCCAAGTCTAAATGTTGTACTTACTTGAGCTGCTCACTTCATGTGAAGTTTAGTACTAGCATCATATATGCATATGCTCTTAGCAGTTAGCTGAGTTTGCCTTCGCGAACAGCTAAAATATTACACCTATTATGCAGCTCATTTGTCCTAAACATATGCAAATAATACTGATCAATCAGCATCAGCAACGCATTGTCTACACCGCTTGTCCTTAATGTGTTCAGTGTGGCCTGCTCAAGGGATCCCAACGCCAAGGAAATCTATAAACTGGAGTTCTGATCGTCGCTGATATTCATCTTGAGTTTGCTCACTATCTGTACTGGTACACAGAGACCATGACATTGTAGAGCTGTCAGTCCTTTCTAATGAATCCAAGAGCTCATGACTGTCACTGGTTGTATCCGTACAGGGATAAAGGTGGCCGATGCCTTTACCTAACAGAATGACACTGTTGTCTGAGCTCACGTCGATCCTTAAGGGTCCTAAAGTGACAGTAGAAAAGCAATCACTGGGATCTGCAGAAGAGCATCTAGTGGTTTGAACGCGAGAAGACTGAGTTTCTAGATCTCCACCGTTAACTTCTAAAATACATCCTGGATCGCAAAACTTAGCTGTAGGTGCAACAGAATATACATTTCCTTGGTTCAAATGCTCTTGCACATTCTCCTTGGCCAACTCAGATAGCGTATTTGCTCTCGTTCCTGAAACAAGATATTCAAGGAGGAGTAAGAAGATGTGCTGAAATAAAGAATTGCACGCCTTCTCACGTTAATTAACATCGCTACAAATATTATGTCCATTCTAGCCAAATAATTTTAACAGCGACTCGGTATCTTAGAGAAACCTTTAAGCTGATCTGTGGAGGTAAATATACTCATTTAAGAATCATCATTCAAGAGATCACGTGACGCAATGCTGACGCCTGCATCAGAAGAGATCTTTCAGATTCCCATTCAGATCAATATATGACTAGATGACGAGATGTTTTTCATACCTGTGAGATCGCACGAGAAGTATGGCTGCATGACATTTGGAAAAACCAAAGCATCACGTCTCTTTGCATTCATTAGAGATGAGTAAGCTTGTACAGTTTTTGCAGAAACTGTCGACTCGATAAGCATGTTATCACCAAAAGGGTTGACGCAGTGCGACAGAAAGCGACTATTTGTGAATTTACCGAAGTGATCTGATCCAGATATATTAATCTCTTCATTGCCGGTTCGCTGCAACTTGTCTATGCACAAGCATGATGAGGAATTTTCAGCTGCAGACCGCTTTAAGCCTCTGCGCACAATGACGTTAGGCTTACGTTTCCCACAGATCCTAGATCGTTCTCTATATATTCTGGCCCTGATTACATGCCAGTGATTCTTCACTGCATTATCAGTTCTACCTGGAAACAGTCTTGCTATAAGAGACCATTTATTTCCGTGAAATTTGTGTGCATGGAGGAGGCTCTCTTCCTCATCATCCGTAAAAGGCTCTCTATTGATTCTTGGATCGAGCTGATTAAACCATCTCAAGCGGCAACTTTTTCCTAGCCATCAAAATTATTGCTTTCTGATTAATCAGTGCAGATTGAACATGAATCTCTAGACTATAAACTTAAAACACCCTATAGTAATGCGTCGCTACATGTATTCAGAATCTGGGAAGACAAAGGATGCATGAATGAACTCAACTAATTTGCAAGCATATGGAGATATTCAATGTACCACTAATACTGGCCCTTGGGCAAGGTAAGATTCTAACAAGCCATGGATAATATTCGAAACCATGTACCGACCAGTGAAGATCACATTCCATTGTACCCGTACTGATCACAACGCAAATGTGCAAATTGCTGAGAATGGCGCTGTCTAAGACTATGTACACTATAACGCGGTAGTAGTAGAATTATGGCGGTAATACAGAACCGAACACCATGTTACAAATTCAGGTAGTATAGATGAAGTACCTGATCGTCCCGGTAGTGCTTGGGCTATCAGATTCCAGTTGTGTGGACCTTGTAGGCCGACTAGCTCTTTGAGCTTTTGATCTTCTGCAGGTCTCCAGTGTCCTCTGGGGTGGATCAACTTCGACTGTACCGTATCTAGCTGGTCTCTCATAAAGCAGCTATCTATTTCCTGGTTAGAACACTCCTTTATGTTCTCTGAGCTTTTGTCGCTTGAAAGTTTGAAGTCAACTGCTCCAGTACTCTTTCTTTCTATCGACGGCAAAACCCACGTATCTTGTTCGTCCGGATTGAAGTGTTGGAAATGGATTCCTTCTGGGCTGTGATTATAAAGAATTGCTGATCCACAGCTAGATGTTCTTTCTCCTTTCATTTTATCCAAAGCTAAAGGGACTCTGTAGTTTTTGTTTTTAAAAAAGTGATATGAGGATATTGTGGCCATGGGTTTTAGCTTACCAATTGTCTGTGGGCCGGCTATGTAGCTCACACTAACGGATGGAAAGTTTTCTAGAGTTGATTGAGGTTAAGTCTTAGAGACAACGAGATTCTCTTTTTAGCAGTCAATCTACACTTGTTTGACGTTGACATTATAAGGATGCTGATCACCTATGCTTCCTTGTGAAATGCAAAGACATGAATTCAGTAATAAACGCAGGCCTTAAATGGCACAAGCCACAATTGCCAGAGCTGGAAGGAGCTAACCGTCCGTAGAACTAGTACTGGTTAACTGTAGAACAAAGCTGAAGGCTTTGTCTAAATGAACAATCGTTACAAATATCCAAAGCAGGACATGCAAAATAGTGATCAGCCTTACATGACTCTATTCAAGGATACCTAGTGCAGAACGCATGTACTCTGGGTCAGTTTGTTGCGTATAGCTGAAAGCAGACGATCGAGCATGTGGCGATCTCACCCAGCTTACAAGTGTTCTTTGTGTAGATATCACCTTCAACCTGCATCCTATCGAAAATTCACCGGTGACTAGAAACCATAATTATTTCTTCAGATCCACTTTAAGAAACCAGTAACGCGGCACCGTTGCTGCTCTATGGATCCCCATCTATATACGATGATCAGGGAGTGATCAGCTACAAGCTAGCCTAAGCCATGATAATGGTGGATCAAATCAAAACCCAGCAGCAAATTACACCCACAGACAGCACGTCGTATTAGTATTTTATAATCTACGCCTGATCAGAATGAGAGAGGCGATTATCGTCCTCTCTTTCTCTCTCTCTCTCTCTCTCTCTCTCTCTCTCTCTCTCGCTGCCGTTCGCTCTTTCTTTCTTTCATCCGTGAAATAGCGAAGCATTTGCTTTCTGTTTTTTTTTGTTTTTCTTTTGATGAGCTTCGTCGTCGCTTCCCTGACGTCCCAGTTTCATTGAAAAGAGAGCTCCACTCAAGTCGAAAGTTCACAGTCCACGTCAGCATATCCAATAAGCAATTTTACTTTTTTTTTAATAAAATCATTTTTTAGTCTTTCATGAAGAACTCCCACAAGCAACGTTCTTTTTTTTAAAAAAAAAACCTTTTACAGAATTCTAGGATGCGAAAAGTTAATGTGAAAAAAATTTGCAAAAAAAAAATGTTAAAAGAAATTTGGTTTTCACGTCGAGAAAGGTCCACCTCCCAAACCGTCGTTCCACTGTGGAAGGGCCTTCGGCAAAGGGCAGTGGAACGGCCTTGGAGAGCGACCTCCCCGCCCCAAAGCACACCCAAAATTAGGTTTTGCATTTTTATGGCGAAAACACACTAGTCTCACTTAAAATCACATACTACATTTATATGAAAAAAACGTAAGAGGCCCCTTGGGTAGAATCCATCGTAAAAAGAATTTCATATCAAATCTTTTAAAACACCTTCCGACATATAGAATGTCATGTTTTTACACACATCTTTCACTCAGAAAGTGCTTGGAGTCTAAACTCTTCAGCCACCAACATCTCTCTTGAAAAATTTCAACAACTTAAAATCAAAGATACTATCAAATTTAGGGTTCTTCCAAAAATGCAAAATATTGAATCAAGCAAAATCTATATGCAAAAGCTAGAATCTTGATATATCATCTAGTAGAATGTAGCATCCACAATCATGAGTAACTTTTGTCTCCACGTTCCATTAAGTGGTTCTAAAAATCGGTCTACTCCAAGTGATTTGACCTAAAATGATGCTAGGATCACAAAGGTCCACTTTCTATACTTGAAAATGCATGATTTGAGCTAGAAACACCTCCAAATCCACATAGAATTTATGGCGCCCTCAACTTCACCTCTAGATTGGAAAATACTTCAACTTTGGCCTGAAACCTGATTTGTTACCATGTCAAAAAACAGATCTAAAACATACTTAATATATCAACAAGATCTTGACCAAATTTGGATGCACATCTAGATTTAGCTACAAGATAGAAATCATCGATTTACACATGCTAGAATTGCATAAATCACTAATATATGATCATAAGCACTAAGATCCAATATGGTATTGTCCCTATCCATAAACCAGCAATAGCATATTGTCCTTCACGTGTGGAACCAAGATCAACAACAAAAATGACATTCTACACACAAGAAATCAAGATATCTTGAGAAATACACATGAGATGGACATAGAATCAAAAGAGATGAATTGTCCACATAAAATGAGAATACAAAAATACTTTTTCCATGTTGGTATTTCTATTTATAGCTGCTAAAATTTCATCTGGCCAATTGCCCTAAACTTGCCCTAAATGGTAACTTCTTGGTACTTCATAAAAAAACCTAGAAATTCTAGTCTAGATGCAATGTATCCAAACTAGCCAATTAGAATGGGTCTAAATTCGACCTCATCCATTTATCTAGTTGGAAAAAATAGTACAAACACTATTTAGGCCTTTATTGACAAATACAAATCTATCTCTAAATTGAAATTTCATGTTGGCCTCACAATTGCCAAAATAGATCAACTTATAAACTAGTTGATTTTTTCACAACTGATATCTTTGATATTCATAATTATGAAAGAAGAAGCTTTTCCATCCATTTGTTTCCAATTGGTGATGGCCACTTCTTTAACAAGAGGTTTGTTCTCCATGCCTTCTACTACCTCTCATAACTCTTTGGCTAGTAGGATAACTCTCATTTTTAACTTCCACATGTGGTAATTGTCTCCTTGTAAGTTGTGAATGAAAGCTAAATTTTTTATGAAGTCTTCATTGTGAAGCGAATCACCTTGTGATAACAAGAATAATAAAAATTAACTAACTGTGAGTGTATCTATAGAATAGTACTATTTTAATAGAAATTAAAACAAAAGATTTCTCATTTTAAAAATTGTGAGCAACTTAATGATAATGAGCAGTATTCTGGTGTAATAGTTTCAATAGAAATCAAATTAAAATTTTGCTACAATCACTTTGGCTCTGTTTGTTGATCATGTGCTTTGATACCTTGCTAAAAAAGATAAGTGTGGAGATGAACAATCTCATTCAACACATCGGCCTACTCTAAGTTGTTTAAACATTATTATGGATTTGAAAAAAAAAAAACTTAAACTTTAGAACCATTCATATATATTTGTTCAGATTGTAGATCATAAAAGATAGAAAAAAATACGATATTCTAAACTGCACAATGCACATTGCTTATGAAAAATAAGACTTGAAAAGTCATATAATTAGTTTTGATTATTGCATCGCCATAGAAAACCTAGAGTTAGTATATTCTCTCTTCCCCGAGTTATATTACTCACATTAATGGTTTGACCATCTAGAGAACTCTAGACAATTACTTTGCATTTTACTTTTTACTTCATTGTAATTCTTTTCTTTTTACATTTCTTTAACAAATGATTTGTCTTTGTATTTTCTATCTTCTCATTAAACTTTGTTTCTCTCTCCTCAATCGAGTATTTTCTTTCTAAATCTGGCATTCTCGTTGCACTCCTTTATGCCATTCTGATCGATCAAGTAACGATCTGTATATATGATGTTTAAAACAATCCACCATTCAAGTTGATATTTTCTGAATTAATATTTTAACAAAATTAATATTACCCACATTAATGTAAAAATTCAAGATCCAAGATGATCCTAAATATAGATCTAGGCACAATAGAAGATGCACAAAAACAAATGTCAAATTTGTAGACAATTCTACAAATAGAACTCCTAGGTTGCTCAAGATCTACACAACATAACTTGCTAGAATCAACAGATAATCAAAGACATGAAGAGATCTGAATTAATTCCATGTAAATAGGTTGTACAACAGCAAGTAATCATTTATTATCACTCTACAATAGAGGTAGATCAAGCTTACAACATGTATTCTACTTAAAAGTAGAAGAGAACCCCAAATAATGAGCTAATCTTGACTCCAAAGCTTCCAAAATAAAAACACTTGTTTGATTCTACATTCTCCATTTATAGCTACTATTTATAGCTAAGAGTGATAACTCTCTCTCCTCTCTCTAGATGGGTTTGGCCTAGCTTATCCAAAACTTGCCCTAAACTAGTCATAATGGCCAAAATTGTCAAGTAAAGCTAAAAATAAACTTTTACATGATTAAGTGACTAAGTGAGCTTGGAGACCAACCTAAAATTTGGTTATGTACCCTACTTTCATATGTGTGAGAAAACCATGTGAAGTTTATTTGCTAATTTGGCCTCATGTATGCTCAGATTGACAAACTATCTAGAAAAAAAGTAGAAAACTAGTTGACAATTTTCACAAATACTATCATTACAAAAGACCTCTAGCTCAATATCATTTTTTTCATCTTCCTTTCTCTACCACACAATTCCTTTTTTGAATGTTTTTCTCCTCATGCTTCTCTCCTCAATCAAGTATCTTTTTCTTGGTAATAAACATTGTCTTTTGATCGCTTCCCTCCTTTCACTATAATCAGCAAGTGATCATATTTATCTAAGATTCTTATGATAATTTGTTCTCTATGACCATTATCAACTCCTAGACTTTGAGATCCTCCCTTCATAATCCTTACCAATGCAAATATGAAAAAAGAAAATCCATATCACTTATAAACTAATTAAATATAACTTTTAACATCCCATCCAACAACACCAGTTGTTAAATATAACTTTTAACATCCCATCCAACAACACCTATATCAATCAACAAAGAATTATTGAAATTTAAAACCAATTGATTTTCATAAGTATTGTTCAATTGTCTTGGACATATTATCTTCATCGTTAACAAAATATCTAACCTGTCAAACATTGTTTCTATTTTCAATGGAATCTGACATCAATTTTACTAATCTCCTCCACCTAGCCACCATAGCTAGAATGACATTTCCATTTCCATAGCTAGAATGACATTTCCAATTCATGGATCAATGTAATTGGTGCTCTTTTTTGTGTTTTTGAAATGTCATTGATTTTAACCCCCAAAAAAACTACCTAATATGTGAACATCAATATGTTTATACTTTTGAATTTAAAAGCTCAATAGGCCAAGCGTGATCCAAATGTTAGAGTCATTATCACTTCGAATACAGGTAAAGTTATTTAGAAAGACCATTTTATTGTATATAAAATTACATGAATAAGTTATAAACAATTTTCTAGGACATTGAATGGAGATATCACAAGAATTTTTACTTGAAGCCCTTTTAGAATCATTTACTTCTAATAATTATCACAATGTAATTGATGTGATTGTAGTGCAATAAGTAAGGTGAGCTTAATTGCATGTAGTTTATGTAAAATTTAGCATATGAAATGCTGCATTAACCAATCATTTGCAATCATATAAGATAATACCTTGAATAGCTATGTCAACCTTCATTATGTGAGCTTGAAAAAAGATTATGAAATTTTATATTTATGATTACTCATGTTTGTATGAGTAGATTGATTATATCAAACCAAACTTACATATAAGCTAGCATTTTAGGTCACAACATATTAGAATTGCTTTGCATGCTAAACAAATTGCATATATTGGATGCATGGACATTGCAATTGAAATAAGCTCTTTTTCGACAATTATAATAGAAAGTTTTCAAATACTTATGAAGATTTATATGATGTGCATTTGATCTATAACAAACTCCTTATAAAAATTCTTTTTAAATTGGTGGATCCTCTGAGGAATGCAGTATTCTTCATAAGTTTTGCCGACACCCGTGAATTTAAGAACTTTCAATCACAATTGCATGCATGTGTGACTAAAAAAATTTCATTGCAATAGTCAATCACATGGTGTACAATTCAAGGTAATCAATGGAAGTACTTACAAGTGAAAAGTATATTGATGTCGCATTTAATGTGGCTCAAATATCAAAAGGTGTTGGTTGGAATCATATGAAAACATATCCAACATACATCGATAAAGACTATCACTTACTAACAACATATGCATTGTCAAAAATAGTAAGTTATCATTCATATGCTTATGTTAAAGTTATAAAGTGCAAAAGTATAAATAATATTACAAAAATCAAGGCTTTGAGCCTTAAAACAAGTTTTCATATATATTGAATGTTTTTTATGAGCACATACTATTAATGCTTGCCACATAATGTCAAGAGAAAAAAATATTCTCTATATATCTTGTCTTGTGAGCTACAATAATAAAGTTTTTTTGATCATATAAATCTAAGATATATTATTTATCCTTGGAAAAGTCACTTAGTACATCATTGTTTCATATTCACTTTGTAATCAGAAACTTGTAAATATTAGCATTATTTAATGCATCAAAATCTGACCTTGGATCAATTATAAAGGCTTAAGTTTCACATGATCAAAATAAATGATTTTTAAGGTTGATATATTTAATCATGAGAAACACATATGTTATAGTACATAACTATTTTTTGAATATTCTAGATGGATACCTATATCATTGTGTAATACAAGATTGTCAAAATTGCATGCATAGACACATCACTATGCATCCAACCCTTGTAAGATTACGACCTTTCAACCAACTAACTCAAACTATTCATTCTTTTAAACTACGTAATATTTTATATTTTGTGTTTAGTTTAGATGAAATATATGAGATTATTATAATCACTTTAAAGAGACAACATTGAATAAGTTAGCTAGTAAATACTCGTTCAAAAACAATAAGGACACTTGGTTTTTAATCTTTCATATATGAAACTATTTGTAAAATATATTTCAATTTATCTACACAATCTTGGTGTGATGTGCAACTATATTACATCTGTCACCTTTTCATGCAAAGACTTATAGTGTCGTGAGCATTATGAAACTATTACTATGGATTTATTTTATAATTTCATTTCATATGCATAATGACATGGGACAAGAATGAGAATGTACTAGCCAAAGCTAATAGTGAAATCCACCAAGTAGAGACCAATAATGTATTACATAGCTCCAACTTATCCATGTCAATTGAATCCTTTGAATCTTAAATGTATTCTAATTCACATAATCTAGTGTTTTGAATTTGTTTGTTAGTGGCTTCTTGTGGCCTCCGCAGATGATTGAATGAATGATGCACAACAATAGTAGTATGGGCTTGAAACACAATTATGACCATTTCTCAGTGTACATTTGTCCAATGAAGCATCGTTGTTGGCATTGGTAGGAACACTTGTCGTCTGCGTCGGTTTGCACATAGCTTTTGCCTTTGTGATATGACTTGAGAGCCCTTCACTGGTACAAGCTCTCACTTTATTGATGATGTGATGGCCAGGGTGAGACAATTGGAAAAGCGTGGATATTGTATCGCTTAAGTAAAACCAACTGCTTATTGATGTTGACGGCGGTGGTGTTGTTGCAAATATTTTAACTTGTTGGAAAGGTGGATCTTTTGCTGGATCATGGTTGCAATAATACCATTGAATGATACACCAATAGCATCAAGAGTCTATCCAAATCTTAATTCAGAAAAACAAAAATATCAGGATATGAGACAGTGAATTAAACATCTACAAGAAGAAGTGGAACTTGAAGCTGCTAAAGTAACAACTGAAGTTCAGTCTTCACCATTGCAGCCTCCAAGAAATTTACGTACAGATATGAATGATCAATTACATCATCACGAAAAACCCTTCAAGATGACTGAACCGGAGGCACCGCATATAGAATTACTCATGAACATTTTGTCTAGCAAGATCAATATTTCATTGGGAGAGTTCCTAAAGTTGGTGCCAAAAGCAAAAGAAGTCTTAGCGCAAAAGTTAGCTCAAGAAGAACCAGAAGTCCATTATGAGCCACTTTTTTGTGCTGGATTTGAAGAATCTAACGATGTACTCCATGTGGGAGCCGCTTGAGAAAGTGAACAAAAGAATATCACTCTGCCGATACAACATAGACAATTTTCTAAAGAAGCAACCATGATAGATGGCGGTTCAGGAGTTAACCTGATTTCTACAAAGCTATGTACAAAATGGGACCTGACAAAGATTAAGCCTGCTACTTTTGCTATTAAGCTAGCTGATCAAATGATAGTTCATCCACGAGGAATGGTGGAAGATATACCTGTCAGGATTGCAGGAGTACAGTTCGCATTACTTTTGTCATGATGGACTTACCAGAAGCACCAAATATCTATCGAGTTCTATTAGGACGTCCATGGTTACGAGTTGCACAAGTAGTTCATAATTGGGGTACTAGAAAAATCACTTTTGAAAATCGTGAATGTGCAGTTAAAGATGATCCTACGACTTGGACTATCAAACCAGTGGTTCAAAAAGTGGATGACGATTCATGAACAACGGATCACACTTGTGATTGACTAGAAAAAAAAATTGGGAGTTCACTACGATTCTCAAACAGATACTGTCAATTGGAACAAAGCTCTTGCAACAATTGATTGTACAACATGATATATGTATCAACAGATATTCAATCAGAGATGAGCGAGATTTTCTTATTAGATCAAACTTTGAATACACCAATCACGTTTTCAATAAATGTGCTGAATGTAGCCTGGATATCAACAGAACCTATATCAGGTCCAATTGAGGATGATCTCATACCAGTGAGCCATGCCTTAACGTATGATGGCAATGCAGAACTTACAGATGAACAGATTCTACATCATATGGTTCTGACCAGATTTGGAGTGCGTAATGTTCCTGATGAACCAACAATTAAATCGTCCAAAGTAGTTATATTGAAGAGAGACAGGATTACAGGTTCGATGACGAAGAAACAAGCTAAGCAACATTATAATACAATCCTGAAATGGGAAAATCCCCCTCAAAAGATCGATTCAAAGGAAGTGCCACCTCTATTGGATAAAGGCAAAGGAAAAGTCAAGAATGATCCTTCAAGTCAGATTTCCAGCAGGACATCATCGTCTAGGAAGTCTTCACCTATGAAGAAAGATTTATCATCTCGAAAGTCATCACCTCCACGATCAAGTCCTACTAAGAAGGCTAAACAAAGATCCAAGACAAGTCCTTTCGAAAAAGAACAAGAAAATGTAGTCCATCATGATATGCCAGAGCATTTTAGATGTTATACACTGGATGATGTGGTTATCATGTTACCTAAAGCACATCGTGAACCTGAAGAACACATGCAGGAATCTAAAGAGGTTTACGATGGCCCATCTAGGATGCAACCAATGAATCTTGCCGAACCAGGAGAACCGGAAAAGATTGTACAAGTGGGATCACAACTTACTCTTGAATAGTGTCAAGCACTCCGTTTGTTACTTATTAAGTATCAAGATTGCTTTGCATGGACTTATCAAAATTTGAAGGGTATTCGGACATCAGTGATTGAACATACCATACCTTTAGTACCTGATGCAGTACCAAAGGTTACAAAGTTCTATCGCTGTAATCCTAATGTGGTAGACCTGATAAAGAAAGAACTTCAGAGATTGCTTGATGTCGATTTCATTTATGACATCGAGCATACCGAATAAATTTCACTGATTGTCATTGTTCCTAAGAAAAATGAGAAATTGCGAATCTGTTTGAATCTCAAAGCATTGAATAAAGTGACACGGAAGGATCATTTTCCGTTACCTTTTACTGAAAGCATTTTGGATCGCCTTGCTGGAGCGGAAGCTTATAGTTTCTTGGATGGATTTAGTGGCTACAACCAAGTTAAGATTGCACCTGTCGATCGCCACAAAACTGCTTTTGCAACAGAATGGGGCACCTATGCTTACAAAGTAATGTCGTTTGGACTCTATAATGCACCAAGTTCATTCCAAAGAGTAATGCAATTTGCCTTTAAAGATTATCTGCAGAAATTCCTTGAAATTTACTTGGACGACTTGGGAGTTCATAGTACAGATATAGACCACCTGGATCGATTGGAGAAAGTATTTGAAAGATGCCGCAGATATCAGATTTCTCTAAATCCAAAAAAATGCCAAATATGGGTTTTGCATGGAGTTGTGCTTGGACATGTGATATCAAGACATGGTATTGCCACCAATTATCCTAAGATCAAAGTTATTGTGGAATTGCCACCGCCAACAACAATTCAAGGAGTTTATGTGTTTATGAGTCATGCAAACTACTATCAAATTTTTATTATCTTCTTTGCAGATTTAGCACGACCTATATACAAACTAACTATTGTTCCTATTTGGACAGTAGAGGCATTAGAAGCCTTTGAAAAGTTGAAAAAAGCATTATCTTTAGCATCAATACTGTGTTCTCCAGATTGGACATTAGAGTTTCATGTTCATACGGATGCCTCAAAATATGCCATTGGATCAGTTTTGACGCAGCCAGGTGACTATAAGAAGGATTATCCTATACGATTTGCAAGCAGACAACTTACAGATTCAAAGAAGAATTATTCAACAACAAAACATGAAGCGCTACCCATGATTTTTTCTGTTCGGAAATTTCGTCACTACCTCATGGAAACGCACTTTGCATTTTATACGGATCATCAACCATTACTTTACTTGGTAAATAAGACATGTAATACTGGACGTATTGCAAGATGATTATTATTATTGACTGAATTTGACTTTCGAATTGTGGTCAGAAAGGGGAAGCAACATTATCTAGCCGATCATGTTTAACGAATTGAATCCGCACCAGATAATATTGAAGTGGATGATGAACTGCCAGATGCTGCGTTGTTCTATGTTGAAGCAGTACCTGAGTGGGCGACAGATATTGTTGAGTACCTGATGCTAGGACAACCGAATGACTCTTTGACAAAAGTACAGAAAAGACAATTGATTCATAAGGCTCAACCTTATCAATTAATTGCAGGGCAATTGTATCGTCGTGGATCAGATAATATTTTATGAAGATGTGTTTTATCGCATGAAGTACCAGATTTAATCATGTTTTCACATGATGGCATGGGTGGAGGACACTTCTCTGTAGATATTACTATTCACAAACTTTTACAATCTGGATGTTGGTGGCCTACTCTTCATAAGGACACAGAAAATTTTATTCAGACATGTGATGTCTGCCAGCGAACACAACGGCCTACTCACAGAATTATGAATCCTTACATCCGGTTTTATTGCAAGCACCATTTGAAAAATGGGGACTGGATTATGTTGGTCCTATTCATCCTGTTGTGCAAGGATCTCAGGCCCGATACATTATTGTCGCAACTAATTATATGACCAAGTGGGTTGAAGCCAAAGTTGTCAAAGTGGCTGATGCGAAATCTAAGGCCAAGTTTCTATATGAAAATATTATAATCAGATTTGGATGTCCGATTGAAATAGTCAGTGATCGGGGTACACACTTTGTTAATCAAACAATAAAGTGTTTACTAGAAGATTTTTTTGTTATACACAAATTTAGTACTCCCTATTATCCCAGAGGGAATGGCCAAGCTGAATCTTCCAATAAGATTCTCTGCACCATTATGACAAAGACAGTTGAAGCGAGTTGGTTTGATTGGGAACATAAATTGTATACAGCATTATGGGCATTCAGAATCGCTTACAAAAATAGTACAAATCAAGCACCTTTTCAACTGGTTTATGGTCAAGATGTTGTTATGCCAATTGAATTTTTAATCCCATCTCTACGCATAGCAACAACGATTAAATGATGATATGTCTTTACAACTCCATCATGAAGCGTTGCACAAATTATGTGAAATCCGATTGATGGCGGTTCATGCCTTAGCAACAGAGAAAGCCCGCCGCAAGGCATGGCACGATCGTCGATTGCACAAGAAAGATCTAGAAGCAGGAGTTCTTGCATTGATGTACAAAACCAAGCTGATCAAGGGTAAGTTGAAGTTTACCGGGGAAGGCCCGTATAAAGTGAAGGAAATCCTGAACTATGGCGCAGTAATTCTTGAGCACTGGGATGGAAAACGATTTGATACTCCGATAAATGGCAGCCGATTACGCAAGTTTTGGCAGCCTGCTACGCCAGTTCAGCAAGCCTGATCTCAATATATTTTAATTTTATTTATTTTTCAGTTTTTTGTTTTCAGTATTTAACTTGCTGACTTTTTTGGAAAAAGACAGTCAAAAAATAAAAAATAAAAAAAAGAGAAAAAAGGAAAAAATAAGGAAAGACTGATGAGCAAAAGTCAGGAAGTCATCAGCATAAAAAAAAGGAAGCACAGTATTTTTATGAAAAAGGCCTTTGAAAACTACTTTTTTGGGCAGATTTGGCCAATACAGTATCAGAAACCTTCGCTGAGCTCTCAGATTATACATCCACCCTTGATTTATCTAAATTGAGGTGGGCGGAGGTTCCTGACAAGAGAAAATTCAATTTTTGAGCTAGGCAAATGTTCAGTGATAAGCCATTTTGGGAACCTTCACCGAGCATCATAACCTCATTATGAATCTTCGCCGACCTGCTAGATGATCTTAAAATGTTGTCCATAGGTTCAGATTGTAAAAAAATGCATTTATGACAGTACATGGGCGAAGGACCCTCCTGGGCGAAGGTTCATCCTTCGCCAGCCCTGGAAAACTTTTGCGCGAAGCCAATAAAAGTCCCCAATAACTGCATATTGCAGGTGTCATGGGACCGCCACTAGTTTTGCTGGGGGATACTACTGGAGAATTTGCGGATCCCAAGGCAACCCTAACCCTAGTTAATAAGTGAGAGGGATTTGGCACCCTGCGTGTGTAAGTCCAACCTAATGATCACATAGTTATTTGATTAATTAGAAGTTAATAAAGGACTTTAGGCCTTTTTGCGGGACTTTTAATGTCGCAGGGCCTAAATGTCAAGTTAGTGAATAAAGTTGGGTTTCCCTCCAATTTTGATAGTTCTCACACTTTTTTAAATTTGAATAAAAAGAGAGGCAAGACTAGACCAATAGGATTCAGAGGCCAGGGTCCTCCTCTCTACTATAAAAAGGGACCAACTCGAGTTGCTCTTGATGTTCATTTTCTCATTTCAATAAAGCATATTGGTTCTCTTTACAAATGGATTGATGAATGTCCTTGCTCTTCCTCTCTTTTCCTCCATTTCTCATGCTTTCTTTGGATTTTGCCAATTGTTGGATCTAATCATTATGGGGGTTGCTATTTCTTATGTTTTTTGTGAGAGAGAAAGGGAGAGAGAGAAGAGTAAGTTTCTATCGTTGTTGTGGATCTAGGGTTAATGGAAGTAGGGTTAATGGATGTAGTGTTAGATCTTCCATTCATGTTGAAATCTGAACTATACTATCGCTCTCATGGGAACAAACCTCTGCGTGACAACTAACTCTATCTCTTTGATGCTAGATTTACTAGATCTTGGATTCAGTTTAGGCAAGGAAAGAAACCCACTGCACCAGTATTAAACTTGGCACAAGGCCATAGCTACAATGTTTCAAAAGAAAAACAAAGTCATAATGTGTAACATTTACGTAGCATGCAATAAGACAAATATAGGCTTAGATTACTTTCACTCAGATAAAAAATATGAGTTGTCATCTAGACACAAAAATAATGATTCATCAGGCGGTAGCTCAAAACTTGGCTCGAGGGTGTGATATCAATTGCGTGGTCATAGATATGTAATGAAGACACAGATCTGAGGTGGTACATGCTCGGTCTTATCTATGGATGGTGTTTGAGATAGACCTTACATGGTTGCTAGATATGATGTAACTCTATTTGGATCAGAAGCAACTATGTATCCGTGGATGACAAAAGAATCAATAAGACTAGATGAGCCTAGACACATCTAATACTACTAATTTTGGTAAGGTGCAAATGGACCAACTTGATGAGTAGGCACATTGGTATCTTCTATATAATACATCGCTGGGTCTATGTAGTCGGAATCAACTTGGGTGATAGACGATGTAGCAATATGTTGACTCTCTACAAAAGGCTATTGTTTTGGATGGAGAGCGATGGGCCTTGGATAAGAAGACTCAGGTTGAGAATGTAAAAGTGGTGTAGGATGGTTCATAAAACCAAAGGATCGAGGTTGATGAAAACCTGGGCCTATTAGCCTTGGTTGGTATTGTCCTAGCCTCTACACGGATGCTTGTGGATTGTAATTTGTTGTGTAGTTCGTAGGTCCAAGTGGTCTATATGGATGGTACATTGGTCTTGGTGCCTGTTGATAGTATGTTCTTGCATGTCGGCACTCCTTGGCAGCATGGTGTTGATGAGCACACACAGAGCACCATATATTCTCATAGATAGGAAAGGTCTTTTTGACCACATCCTTTAGCATTTTTTGGAACTCTGAGGTCAACTTCTCCATTTGTGCTTCGTGTGTCCGTTGCCAACCTTCTAGATGTTGAAGGATATCGACCATGCTAGTTGAGGCGGATTCTTCAATACGTGAAGTCTCGTGTTTAGCCATCCCCTTACTTTTTTTTCGTGATAATTGCATTCCTCATCAGACCCTTCATCTTCTTCATAGATGGAGTCATCCATTGCGTCTTTCAATCACTCGTACGAGTCTGCGGGTTCCAATTCTCTCCTAATGGCCTTGGGTAAACCGAATAAAACAAGTTTAATGGCCATTTCTTCGTTGATTTTATCACCCACACTCTACCTTGAGATGTTTAAAATGCTCAATATAGGTGCGTACCGACTCTCTACTCCTCATTTTGATTCAAGTCAATTGGATGAAAGGGCTTTGAGTGAGCTTGGAGGGTTCAAACCTTGTGGTGAGAGCTTTTTCTATGGTTTTCCATGATTCTATATTCGGTTTCTTTAGATTTAAACACCACTCCTTCGCATTGCCTTGTAGAACCATCAAGAACAATGTTAACTTTTCAGTGTCTGAGCTGTCTCTTTCGAACTTATGAGCATTGTTGAAGTCTTGAAGAAAATGAACTGGGTCTGAGTCCCCATCATACTTCGGTGTATCGATTTGCAGAATCCTCTTCGCCACTCGCGGAGGCTGTTGATTTACACTTGTTGCCATCATGATCTAGCAGATATTCTATGCACTTAGGTGATGGGTGATGGATGTTGATATCGACAGATTTGGCAAACTTATCGTGACGGATCTATGGCTTCCTACTAGGACACTTCCAAGGCGTTCCAAACCCTCAATGATTTCACAAACCCTCAAGGACTTTGCTCAAAAAATTCTCAAGGAGGCTTGCACAAACCCTCAAGGAGCCATCTCTCAAAAACCCTAAATCCTCGATGAGGCTTTGTAAAGTAGAAAACAAACAAAGAAGAATGTTTGAGAAAAAAAAAAAGCAAAGAAAAAGTAGCAAGCAACAAAAAAAATGCAACATACAAAAAATGGCTTGAAAAACCAAGGAAGAGTAGCTACGAAAGTAGAGAAAGCAAAAAAAAAGAGCATCAATGACGCCAATGTTGTACGTTTTGCATCCTCTGTTGGCTATAGCTCCATCTAGCATGACTATGGTGGTCTCCCAACTAGTCTACGCTATGGCTCTCCAACTAGCTTGAGCAAGAGGATGGGAAGAGCATGGTGAGTATTCCTGAGGGTAAGATCCACTCTCTTTCTCTTTCTCTTTCTCTCCTGTTTTCTAATTACAACAATGATAAGAACCCTAAACCAAGCCTCCTTCTCCAAGGCTTAACCTACTAAAGAATGGAAGGCCTGGATTAACTTAAAACCACAATAAATAAAACCTAAACTAAATCTCCTCCTCTAAGGCTTAACCTTACAAAGAATGGAGGGCCTAGATTAACTTAACCTGTTGCCAGATAATAATGTACAATACAATGTGAAGTGACACAATACATGAAACCACACAAGGGAGAACATTTAGAGAGAAACAATAGGCATGTATTACAAATGAGGTTCTTGTCGAAAATGGACTCTTCCACTCCTATATATACTTGGAGTGGTGGTCACTTACAAAAGGGCACTATGGGACTAACTTAATTTTGAATCACATTGGTGCCATGGGACAAACCCTCAATAGGCCTTTGTGACTAACTTTTACATAGCTTGAGATTGTCGACGCTACCTCCAAGAAGATCGAGCTGAGTGTGCACATAGCCCACAAGATATATTCCTGAGTCTGTCTGTCTTTTAATGCAGGAACCGACTACTGTCGAGGAGACACTTAGCCAACCAGACTCCGTGTGGAAATCTGCAAAATTGGACCAAGAATGAATCCTAAAATGATCCACAAGAGTGATTGGATGTTAGATACAATTGGTCTATCAATCTACGCAAGATTTAGATCAATCTAGATCAAATTTAGATGAGAAAATCTAACAAGAACAATCATAAACGAAAGTAAATTGTACTTGCTGGTTTCACACGTGTGAAAACCTGTCGAAGTACAGACTCCAACCTATCAAAACTATCAAGACAAATGATGAAATTGACAAGAATTGCCTCCAAAACCAAGAATGGTGTTTCTTAATGATTATGGCCAAATGTGGCTCTATATATACAAAAAGTGGGAGCTCATGGTACTGATCATCCCTCTAGTCTCACATGTGTGAGGGTGCTTTGTCATGTGATGATTTATCATGCAAAATTGACACTTGGACAAAACCTTCTATTTTGAGCACTTTTGGTCCATTTTTCTTTCATGTAGAGAACTAGGAAAAACTCTTATAGAAGTGCAAATTCGACTTCCTCAGCCTATTCCACACATGTGAGCAGACCTCTACACATGGGATTTGACATCTAATCTCATGATGTGGCTTCATACAATTTCTAGATTGATGCCATGTGGCATATGACTAAAAAACATGATTTTGGCCTTTTTTAGCCAATAGAACTTGATCTAAACTACATGTACAAGCTATATGATTGTATTACATAAAAAGTACATTTATTTCACATGTGAAAACAAGCTCCACACATGTGTAATCATCCTATATCCATAGATTTGGCCTTCACCAAGCATAACTTTTGCATTTTTCACACTCCTCTTAAAAAATCTAGCTTGGTAAATCTAGCTTGATAAAAAACATGATGATCTTGAACTTCGCTCCATGGGCTGAATTGGTCTTTGCTGGTTCAAAAGGCTGAACCTTGAGGCTTGCTCCTTCTTCATGTGTGTGATGCCACCTTATTGTTAAAAATTGAATATCAACATAAATATGGCACGATATACTCGAAAATGAAGATATGAGCTGGTTAAGTATAAATCATGAAGAGGCCTAAAGTCATTTTTCGAGAATATATCTTCTAAGTACTTGCCTTATAATTAAGGGCAAGACCTTTATAGGAAAGACATTGTCTTGGATAACCTTTACTAGGTCGTCCACACGAAACGGCTAGATATGAAAAGACATGTTAAACTAGAGTAACTTCAACTGTTAATTAAATATACCTTTCATGGTATAATTGAATGTATTTTCAGTCTAAATGTTAACATGACCCTTTCGTGGGAGCAACACACCTATTGTTTAAGAGGTGGGTTTGTTCGTCCCGTAGAACATATATTGGTCTCACACTTCAGTCTCGAGCATCGAGAGAGAAGAATTTATGCATATGTAAGAGATTGAAGAAGTGAATAGAGTTCTGTGAGTTATTCTCTCTTACCTCTGTTTTCCACACTACTGAGTGTGAGTGATCTTGAGTCTGCTAACAATCTCTAATGCATTACATGAATTACTCTCTGATCAAACAGACTCTCTAGTGCATTACAGTTGTTTGCTATTTATCTGTAAAACATGCTCTTAAGAATTGTCTTAAAACTATCTTATTCATCTGTTGCGAATACTTTCTTTTCGACACTCAAATAATGACTATCCTTGGTACAGTCTAGCGTGATCATTGAATAAAGTTGTATGTATACATATGAGATGACAATCCTTGTCTGAGGAATTGAATCTTTGATCTGTTTTCCTGATTGTCACTGACATAAGTTTCTAACGTGCTATAAAACCATTCGTGTTCTTTGAGTATTAATTTGGACTTTAGTTGCTGAGGACTTTTGTCTAGAAATGAACAGTTCGCGAACGCGATTAATTAATTGTATGTACAATCGTGAATACATCAAACATTTCTCGACTCTCTGTTGACACCTTAATCAGCCAAAGTGTAGTACTGTTGTACTACTCTGATAACATCTCATCTGTAGAGCACGTTTCATTCGATTTAATAGAGGCCAGATTGTTTTTCTGAAAATTATCAACACCACACACCCAAATATAAGTAATACTGGTTACTTTTTAATGTCTTTCGACAACCAGAATAACACTCGACACCACTTGTCATAAATTGTACCAAATACATAACTTTCTAACGTTGTCCTCTTTGGGAATGACACTATTTGCTACAAAATCTATATTAACCTTGTTGGTATAGTACGACATATACCAATTTTTGGTGCCGTTGTTGGGGATAGTTTAGGAAAGCTATAAGAAATCTGACAAATCCATCTCCATCTCTAGTGTATGTCAGATAGAGAATCCAGATTAGAACGATATTGTAAGCTTAGAGAAGAATTTTTACGAAGACAAAGTGAGAGTACTAGTCGAAGAAATCTAGACGAAATCACTGCCTAGTTACTTGAACTCCTAATTAGCTTCAGTATAGAGGGTCCTGTTGCACGTTTCACTTATATATCAAAAATTAAATACAATTATTTTAAAGAGACTTCTTCCAACAATGCAGATAGCTATGTCTCACAATTCGAGTCAATCACTAATGAAAATAACGAAGGTACTAACATTGACAAACTACGAATCTTCCCTGACCTGCTAAGAAAGCAGGCACGCATCTGGTACAGTCAAGTTGAACCAGGCCGTGTAGGAACCTGGTACCTGCTAAAAGATGCGTTTCTGAACCAATTCAGAGAAATCGGTTACAAATCGAGAATTCTTGGACGTCTGAACAATGTTCAGAAGAAGAGTAAAGAATCCCTTCGCAAATATACACGAAAGGTTAAAAATCTCATAGGAAAACTAACCGGTGTATATCCCGTTGATATGCAGATCAAATGGCCTTTGGCTGGTTTACCACCAAAGATCGATCGGTATTACAGACAAGGGGACATGACCTCCTTAGCAACAGTAATAGTTAGTGCCGAAAATTTTGAGACCTTGAAACTAGCATGAAAGTGACGATCAACTACGAAATCTTGAAAGTCGAAGACTGATTCTAGTGACAGCGAGGATGATTCTGATTCTGATTCAAGTACCAGTTCTTCAAGTTCGAAATCTGAAAGCAGTGAATCATCAGAATCAGAAGCTAACAAAGGAGAGAGAAAGAGTAAATGACGATCCAAACGAAAGGATGACACAAAAGTTGTCGAGGATAAGTCGTCAACTTCTAAAGTTGAAAAGCTTTGGAAGAGTAACATGGTTGACCTTAATAAAAAGTTTAATGACTTGAAAGTACAGATCTCTGAAGTTGCAGATAAAAGATCAAAAGCGTCTTCTTCCAACTCAGGAATGTGGTGTACGAAATGCGGAACTTCAGGACACACTAAGGAAGACTGCACCACTGTGAATGTCAAATATGTTGAAGATCTTGCCCAGGAGGTACTTTTTATTTTTCAAAATGATGCGACTACTAACTATGTTCAAGGTACTGCATCATCAACCTAGCAGGACAGACCCAAGTTTGCACCAAGAAGACATAATCCTCCTAAATTTGTTGGACCAGCGAAGTCTCAAACCACGACTAAACCAGTGTCAGGCAATTGCTTTATTGTGGAGAGACGAGACATTTTTCACCTGACTGTCCTCAGCTTCGAAAGCCGATTGGTTATATACCGTTATGCTCAAACTGCAGAGAGACTGGCCACAAGTATCTTGACTGTGAAAAAAGTGGATCTTGAATGGATCCGGACTCCCAAAATACTTGGCTAAGATCTTTGCACAACAAGCTACAAAAGCTAGAAATGGCAAAACATCCTAATGTTACCTTTGATACACATGAACTTGACACAGCATTCAAGAGACAAAAGAAACTAATAAAAGGTACTGATGGCAGCCAAAAACAACAGCGTACCAGCCCTACAATAGCAACCTACCACTTTTGGAAACCTCTTAAGATCATACACAAAAGCTTGAAGACAATACACAAAGCAACGCTCTCAATGGAGGAAGAAATTGTGACAATGATCTATTGATCTCTCTCAACAATACAATAAGTTTCTCCAACCTGTTCTCCATGAATTTCAGCCTAATATAGGTGAGAGAGATGACTCTCTCTCCTCTCTCTAGAACTTAGGACCCAAATTTAGGGCACCAGTAGTCTAAAATAGCCAATTTTGGCCTATATGTCCAAATAACATGATTTGGTGTCATTTCAAAGGTCCTAAAGTTTGAGACTTTTTCAACATGAAATATATACTAAAATAAAAGTATCTAGGTCTATTTTACACTTGTGAAATGTTAGATCCAAAACTATGTACAAAAATTGCCAATTCAGACCTCAAACTAGCTAGGAAATGTTGACAATTTTCACACTTCCTTGTGAACTTAACTTGCTCGTTTTACAACACTACTTTGCTCCAAACTAAGAATGATCTCCACCATGATAATAGATCTCTTCTCAAGTGTTCTAATATGTACAATATGAAGTACAACATAATTGATATAGATAATAGTGTCCATATAGGATGCTTCACTATTTCTTACATCAATTTTACATAGAATGGTGAACAAGATACATGTAAAAGAACATAGAATCATAATGAAAGAATTCCTCCATGTATCCACCTTTGGATTCTCTGTTAAACACCAGCAAACAAGCTGTAAGTGAAAGTAACCAACAAGTGTTTGCATGCCTCTTCCACATTCCACTATGCCCATAGTGAATGCACCATGTATCTTCATGAATGAACCTCCATCACCACCTTGCCTTTGTAGAATGCCAAAATGATGTGTTCTCTGCTTTATTTGAATGAGAAAAACTTGAACTTAAAATACTTGAAGTATCTCCACAAGATTTGCATACAACCCTTGATCCTACATTGTCAACAATTTGTCAATTTGCCAACAATAGGATGCTAGATCTTGAACTTTGCTCAAAAGTAAATATATTGACCACTTCAATATCTTTCAAGATTTGAATGAATGCATGTACTTGATCATAATAACCAACAATGATAACTATTTCGTCTCCAAGATCCAAAGGATGCAAAACTATGGAACTAGTTTCATTGAATTTTGACAATTCCAACACATTGACATGACAATGTTCATACATGAGATTAAACAAATAAGGTAGAGTAAAAGGACACTTCCTTGCTGCTCCAAGAACCTTACTTGAACCTTCAAAAACCTATAGAAATAGATCCAAAATGCTTTGCCCATGTGGCTCCCCTTTGATGCTTTTGACTAGCTTCCAATTGCTACTTGCCTCTTGGTGTTGATGAAGTAATTCAAGATCAACATCTTGATCTTCCAATAAAACATCAAGGACTTTGCATTTATAAACATCTTCATATCTGAACCTCTAAAGATAATCCCTCTCAAACACATGATTAACATCCCACAAGATCTCATCATTGCTTGTTTTCAACCTTTCACTATAGTTAGTGAAAGCAATGTCACCATCATAAACCAAAAGATAGATTTCTACAATTCTATCCAACATGAAGTAGAGTAGATGAAGTTGAGGATCAAACCTAATCAAACCAGCCCATTTAAGCTCAAACCAAACCTCAATGAGCTCACCAATGAGATCTTCATTTCCTTGGAAAAATTGCCACTTGAGTTGCTCCATGTAGTCTTTTTCATCCAACCTTTTGTCATCTTGATCATGCATGAACACTCCACCACAATCATAGCAGCCTTTGAGTTGATGAAGAGATGTAAGATCCATGTCTTGAATCTTTCCAAAGGTCACTCTTCCTTTGCCCTTTCCTTCACAAGACTCCCTCTTAATGATCACACCACAAAAGTTAGCAATCTCCGTCTTGATAGTTGCATCATAAGAAATGGAAGAATCCCGAACATTAGAAGCCATGAAAAAAATACATAGTTCCTTCAACATAAGAATGACTGAAGTACTTTTTCTTGTCAAACCTGGACTTCTAATCAATGATATAGGTAATGATAATGAACCCTTACTATCATTCACAAAGCATCATTCAAAATACATCCTACTTTGAGCACTTCACATTCATCTCTCCCTTCTGACTTGAGATCTTCCTCACCAAGTCTCACGATAGAACCTTTTGATCTACTTTCTTTATGAATACATGTGACACCACTTGTTTCACAAATGACTTTTTTGGACTCATCACATAAAGATACAAAAGAAACTTTTTCTTCAATCATGCTCAAAGCACCATCTCTTTCCAAATGAGTAAATAAGTCATTAGCAATAACCATTTCCAAAGAAGAGTTTTCATCACCTCCATTGATGAAGTTAGCTCTCTTCTTACCTTTTTTATTTTTGCACTTGCCATGTAGTTCCATTGAAGAGCCACCAAGACTTGGAAATCTATGAGTAGAAGAGTTCAAACATGATACTAATTTAGCACCACATGACTCCATTTGACTAGTAGGTAGCACTAGTCCATCTTCAAGTTCCAATGGATCCAAAACATTGATCATAGATTCACCAAAAGTTGCCAAGTTAGCACAACAATAACTATCTCCAAGAAGCTCATTAGATCTCAACCTAGATCTAGCATAAGGAAGTTCTTTAGACTTTTCATAAGATCTACCAATCTTATTGATGCTAGGGATTGACTTTTGAAAGTTGAGAGAACCACCAACATCCATTTTATTCCTCTTGTTAGACATAACAAATGCATCAAGCTTGTAAAGTCTACCTTGTCTATTGCCCCTAGCAATCAAGACATCTCCCTTAGTAATGAAGCAAACATCCCCAACAAACTTTGTCTTGTACCCCTTTTTTAACATTTGACCAACACTTAGCAAATTTCTTGAAAGTGAAGGAATGTAAAGAACACCATCAAGCCTTACATCCCTATTAGTAGAAAGACAAATAGGAATTGAGCCAATACCTTTGATCATACACTCACCACCATTTGGCATGTGAACGACTTTCTTGGTTCCAACATAAGCCTATCAAAGAAGAAAAGAACTCCTTGTGACTAGTCATGTGTGAACTAGATCCACTATCTATCCACCATGAATCCTTGTCACTTCCACTTGACATTAGACTTGAAGAACACATCTGAGAGAATCACAAGAATCTAGATCCTCATTAGAAGTACAAAATTTGTTTTGCTTGCTACCTTTATTACTTTGCTTCTTATGACATTTATTTGAAAAATGACCTTTTATCCCACAATAAAAGCACTTGAACTTTGACTTGTCTTTCTTTCTAAAAGAATTAGAAGAGGAGGAAGAGTGATCATCATGATCCGAGTTACCACCTTTGGACCATTTCCCTTTGCCTTTACCTTTGCCTTTGACTTTGCCTTTTGTGAAGAAAGTCTCTTCACCTCCACCTTGCAAGGATGCACCATCAAGCTTTGATTGAACCTATGTTCTTCAGCCAATAAGATTTCTTGCAAGTCAACCACACTTGGCAAGACTCTTTGAATGGCAAAACTTTGCACAAGGTTAGCATGTTCATTTAGCAAACCATTCAACATAACCTAGACTATTTCACCATCTTTTATGTTTTCATCAATACATGCTAGATCATCACTTAACCCTCAAGACAAATGCATGAGCACTTTCACCCTCTCTTTGCCTACTAGAAAATATTTGCCTCCTTAGGGTCAATACCCTAGATGTGAACTTTGATTCAAAGAGCTTCTTCAAGGCATTCCATGCCTCACTTGCACTTTGACTATTACCAACTTCCTTGAGAAGTTCATTGGTAACATTCATTTTAATGATATGAAGAGCCCTTTTGGCCTTCTTATCAAACCTTTGTTGCTCTTGAACTATGGGTGGTCTCTCTTCAGTTCCTGCAACTATGTCCATGAGTTCATTCAACTCAAGTAAGGATTACATCCTCACTTTCCAAGTAGAGTAGTTTGATGAACTCAACCTATCATTAGTTTCTAACATGATCCCACCATTGGAAGCCATGAATATAATGATTTCTCAACTTTTAGGCTCTGTCCTAATGCACCTAGCACTCACTTTCCTCTCAACAAATGATGGATAAGGAGATCTCAGAAGATCTCAGACCCTAAAACACTTCTATCTTGAACCTGGCTGGTTTCCAAGCATAGAAAGGAAGATTGAAAATGCATGCAACACTTTGCACACACTAAGAATGGATTACAAACTCAAACCAACCTGAACACACTCTTGCTTAAGCTCTCAAACTTTCCAGCAAGTGACCAAATCAAGTTATGGTGTGAAAAGTTACTTGCATTCTTAGAAAATACAAAAGACTAGGCTGCCAAGAATACCTAGAATTGAACAAACTTGATCAACTTATGATCAACACACTAAGATATTGATTCAACCTGTAAAACCACATGTAAACCACACTTCTAAAAGTTTATAAACTCTAGCAAGTGATAAATACAAGCTTTAGAGGTGAATGAAAGAGCACACTTAGTGAATCACAAGACTAGCTTCACTAGCTTGTCAAATCTTGGTGTTTAGATGTAGATCTAAGATCACTTCACATGAGAATGTTCCTCAACCTGTTAAGAACTTGAAAACACATTTGCATAATGGTTAAAACCTTCCAGCAAATGCTCCAATCAAATTACATTCAGAGAGTTACTTACATGCTCAACAAAGTATACCAAAATTTATGCAAAAGATTGTTGACAATCTGTTCACCCAAAAGGGGATCTTTCATCCAAGTGGGAGCTTTGCTCAGCCTTTTGGAGAAATACAAAATCACTCAAAGAGTATTTTTCATCCACTTAAGGAGAAGGTTCATCCACTTAAGGCATTAGAGGAGTTCTAAACCCCAAAAAAAACCCTTTGTAAAGATTCTTTTTATATTTTTTTCTCAAATTTTTCTTTACATGGACCAATCAAAACACTCAAATTTGAAATCTACGTAACGTAACTTTTTGAGTCCAAATTTTGATTCCATACTAGAAATGGCATAGCTTTTAGTGGTAAGTCCGAATTTAGCGGAGTTTGGTGCATTAGAAAGCACTCAACAAGGGCTTTCTAATGATATGTTACATGGCATACTTTTGAGCTATGATTAAAAAGTTATGGCAAGTCAAAAGTATTAGTGTTATAATATTTTAATAATAAAAAAGACATCTTGCACGAATTTTTAAAGGGTCTTTTTGGAACTCAAAACTCCTCTAATGAGAGTGTTCATCCACAAAGGAGAGTGTTCATCCACAAAAGTGGAGATTGTCAACAATACATTGAACAGAACATTGTTAGTACTGAATATGCACAAGCCTCACAATCAACAAATGACTAGGTGTTATGATCCAATCCAAAATAGCTTCTTCTCAGCCTATGATCTTCAATAGACCTGAAATATGCTTTTGATCTACAAGTTCAACTCACAAAACAAAGGTTAGTAAGATTTGATCAACAATGCAATGCATAATCATGCTAGAACTTGATCAAACATCCAAATATCACCATAAATGGAAACCTTACTAAAAATAACAGCCAACTAGCTCTGATACCATGTGAAAAAAGTGGATCTTGAATGGATCCAAACTCCCAAAATACTTGGCTAAGATCTTTGCACAACAAGCTACAAAAGCTCATCCTAATGCTATCTTTGATACACATGAACTTGACAAAGCATTCAAGAGACAAAAGACACTAATAAAAGGTACTGATGGCAGCAAAAAACAACAACATACCAGCCCTACAACAGAAGCCTACCACTTTTGGAAACCTCTTAAGATCATACACAAAAGCTTGAAGACAATACAGAAAGCAATGCTCTCAATGGAGGAAGAAACTGTGACAATGATCTATTGATCTCTCTCAACAATACAATAAGTTTCTCCAACTTGTTCTCCACAAATTTCAGCCTAATATAGGTGAGAGAGATGACTCTCTCCTCTCTCTCTAGAACTTAGGACCCAAATTTAGGGCACCAGTAGTCTAAAATAGCCAATTTTGGCCTATATGTCCAAATAACATGATTTTGGTGTCATTTCGAGGGTTCTGAAGTTTTAGACTCCTTCAACATGAAATATATACTAAAATAAAAGTATCTAGGCCTATTTCACATGTGTGAAATGTTAGATCCAAAACTAGTACAAAAATTGCCAATTTAGGCCTCAAACTAGCTAGGAAATGTTGACAATTTTCACACTGACTGCCCTCAGCCGCAGAAGCCGCGACCCAAATATCAGTATGTAGCAACACCAGCTGCTGCAGACTCGAAAGCTAAAGCTTCGACTAATGCTGTTGTGCAGAGAATTGACGTTATTGAAAAAAAATTGGTGAAGACAGAAGATCAGTCCTAGCCAAGTGACGTGGAGAAATTATTCAAAGTCACAACGAGAAGCAAAAGCTCCTCAAAACCTGACCAAAAATCTTCGACGAAGCACAGAAAATCCTCGAAAAAGAAATCTTCTAGCAAGACGACGAATAAATCTACGACTAAAGAAGATCTCAAAGATGACCCCGACTATGACCGCGATGCTACAAAGTTATTTGCAAAAGATATGTCAGTAGAGACGAAAGAAATTATCAACGCTGAACTTCAGTCAGCTACTGCAGAGAAGGTGGTCACTTTCGAGGAAAGGGACGACGAAATCACAAAGACAAAATTGTCTAGTGATGTTATTGATAAGCCAATCTTGAAATCGAGGATGAAGGACTGATATTGGACCTCTTCGTCCGAACATTACGTTTAAGCAGTTGCTGGCAGATAACACTTATTACAAAAAGCAACTGAAAGGTCTTTCTGCACCGAAAAAGGAAGAAAAAAGTTTCTTTGCCAGATGCTGGTATTCTATCTATTGATTTAATTGACCTCGATGCACCTGAAATTGATATTACCATTGCGGGATGCCTGATTGAAAAAGTGCCAATTGACTCCGGTTCTAGCGTGAACATAATAACAGAAGACACAGCTCATGCTTTGGGGCTGACTGATATTCAACCGACACAGCAAAACATCAAGTTAGCTGATTCGACATGACGAAAACCTGTTGAAGAACTGAAAGATGTCACTGTTTACATTCAAGCCAAGCCATTCACAATGAATTTCATAGTTATCAAACCACTCGGTTTGTCATCCTATTCTGTGCTGATTAAACGACCCTAGCTTTATCAATCAAACGCAAGTGTTTATTGGAAATCCAAAGAGCTAAGATTTCAGACTGGTGAGAAAAATAATTGTGGTATGCCAGCAAAACAAATAATCACCTGGAGTCAGGACAAATATGAAGGTGAAACGCCTTTGTCTGAACATCAGAGGAATCTTCTTACGCCTTAAATGTTTTTTCTAATGCATCTGACATTGAAGTTCAATATTTTGAATATTATGAGAATGCTGACGAAGAAGAATTCTTCGATGCCTGCAACACTGAAGCGAATGTTTCGTATGAAGAAATTAATGTTGCAGACACGAACTCAAAAGAGTCTGAAATTTTGAGTGACGAATCTGAACATGAATTTGGTAACAAGAACCAGGTTGACAACGTCTATGGAGTCAACCATGCGTGAAATTCATGGCTATACCAAGGCCAGTATGACAAAAGGTATCATATGGGCTTATCGCAACACAGAGAAAATCACGACGAAGCAGACACCATATTTTCTAACATATGGTATGCATCCTATTTTGCCAATTGAATTTGAGGTGAAAACTGTTTGTATTCAAGCTCAACGAACAGATGCAGAATGTATAAACGAAAGGCTAACTAATATTGAAGAACTAGTTGAAGCTCATGTGACTTCACAAAAATTAATGAAGGAAATCCAAGAACAAAGAAAGAAGAAGTATGACAGTCATATCAAGAATTGTGATCTGAAAACTGATGACTTTGCACTGATATATGACAGTCGACATCAAAAGTTTTCCGGAAAACTCCATATGAGATGGCTTGGACCATATAAAGTTATAGAGGTGTTTGAGAATGGTTCTGTACAACTTCAATCATTTGAAGGTGAACTGTTACCTACACGTATTAATGGGTCCAGACTGAAGATATACTACCTTTGACTAGAATTTTTTTGTTCTTATTATTTTCTAGTATTTTTTTGGAATTAATCGCAAATTTTTGTTATCTTTTCTAATATTTTTCGCGACTTTTCTTTTATCTTTTCTAGAAATTTTTGTGAAATTTTCTACCACCTTCCAACATTTTTCATAATGTCTCGTAAAATTTTCGAAAATTTTTCTTGACTTCTCTCAATATTTCAATATAATTTTTAAAGTATTTGCGAGAATTTTTCGTGACACTAAATTTGTTAGTCAAATTTTCATAAATCATTTTCGAGAATTTTTCTAGAATCTTTTCTAGCATTTTTTTTTCAATTTTTCGACAAATTTTCTAGTATGTTCCTAAAATTTTCGAGAAATTTTTGTGAGTTTTTGTATCATTTTTTTAGGATCCTGCGAGAAAGTTTCGCGAAACTTTCTAGAATCTTTCTAACATATTTTTGAAATCTCTCAATCTACTTTTTGTATTCCTCCATTAAAGATGATGGCCACGTGATTATCATTTTTCACACGTGTGTACGCTCACATATCAAAATAGATATTGTTTCTTCTTAATTTAATTCTTTTCTTTTCACAAACGGTCTTCCGTCATTAACGATCGATCTGTCAAATTATAGTTTCAAACACTAAGCCATGCACGTCCTCCATAAATGGAAGTGACAGATGTCATGTCACCATGCCACGTCATCATCCCTTCCACACCGCTACTGCATATCAGAGTTATTTTCCATTTTCTTCCTTACATTTTTGGCCTGTGAGTTTATGCTTTCATGCGCTTATTCTCTTTGCGATCAAAGCTCACTCATACGAACTATTGCGATCTATGGAACTGTCGTTAAACATTCGACCAATGGCTTCCGGATCAAGTTCTAGTTCTACCATCATTTGGAAAGCACGCGCAAGAATCTGTTTGGCATCCATCCAGTCTTATTTGGATCGATGCAAGTTGGGTGATCTGAAAGTGGACCTCTCAATCATCCTTTCTAAAGTCAGCATGGAATTTGTGAACTCCATCCACTCAATTTCTTGAGGTGGACTTCAAAGTTCATGTGCGAGGCCAATTCTTCACTATCAATGAAGACCTATTCTGCACAGCCCTCGGGTTACTTTTGGATGGGAAGATGGTTTCAACCAACAAAGACTCAGTGGATGAAGCAGACCACTTCTTAAGCAATTGTTTCGTACCCATGAAGGGGTACAAAATTTCAATGATCTGCGATACAACATTTAAACTGTTTTGTAAATACGCGAACCAAGCAATATTTTTGACGGATGCGGATGCCACAACTTCAGTTCAAAATTTTGGTTACATATTGGACGCACTTGCCGGTAATCCAGTTTGCTTCGGCGTCTATAGCCTTAATAGTGTATCATTGATCTACGATCTAACTTATCGGCAGTAGGTTCTGGTGAGTCCTATGACATACAACACATCTTCAATTGTTCTAGCAAAATCATTTTTGAATCACAACTTGATGATGCCTACAACTTAGGACTTGGTCATTATTGCAACATTATTAGATATTGGATAGTCTACAGCTACTAGTTGGTCACACATATATGTGAGAAATTTTAACTAGTTTTGTTATTTTGGTCATATTTGTATATTTGGCAATTGAGGACAATTTTCATATTAGACTTAGAGTTTGACTTTTCAAAGTTATATTAGTCTAAGAGCATTTGAATAAATACTTTTTGAAAGTGTGGGAAAGTGTAGTACACGAGTTTTAGTAGATTCAAATTTGAATGGTGGAGACATTGAATCTAGTCCACATTAATGCTAAAATTTCTGTTATGGAGGGAAACCAAACTCATTAATGAGTCATGGATCTGTTATATATAGGTGTACACTCATGGGAAGAGACACATTCTCTATCTCTCTTATCTCACTTCATGCTTATACATGAGTTCTCTTGGGTTCATCTATCCATTGGTGCACTATATTTGTGTTATCTTGAAGTCTTGTGTGTAGAATGCTTATTTTATGTTATTTCAGGATCCACACGTGTGAAATACAGTAGCTTACTGTTTTTGTACGGACATCAACTTCATCATATCATATGTTTGATGTTTGATCAGGTTCTTATTGAGTTTGCATCTCTTTCATAAGCAGATATTGATTTTTTTGCATTAGCAACATTGGTAGAGTTGATCTATTTCTAACCAAAGATCAGGTTATGGAATTGGATCTTAATTGATTTGAATTTTTTCACATGGTATCAAAGCTTGTGTTGTAGGTTATGAAAAAATCAAGCACATCTATCAAGGATTTGGAAGAAATATCAATGCTAGTGCAGCCTAGATTGACTTCTACTCAAAAATCGAGTTTGGCAGTGTATCAGGTTTGTCATCAGGGAGATACACTTCAACTGCCAATTTGGATAAGTCAAGTCAATTTGTCGTATCAGTATTGCATCAAGGATGCAGATTCTAGTGATGACAAGGTGCAGAGGGATATTGGCATGTCACGTTATGTGAGGGACTTGATGGTGGCTTTGGAGATCACATTTCAGTGTGGAATCATTCACATGAGCAGCTTTGGAACTAGCTTGGGGAATACAGGTGGGGCACTATAGGGTAGATGCTCAGATCTTCGTGATCAGGGATGATATGGGATACCTGATAGGGATAGCACTGTAGGATGACATGGGATGACCATCAGGGTGCAGCTATTTCAGATTGGACTTGAGTCATTGAACAGGACTTATAGGGGCGATTTATGATGGAATCAGAAAGCTACAAATGCAAATGGACAAAGCGTGAAGCTTTGGGAGCTAGCTCTAGGTTGGAGAGCTGATGGAGATCGCACGGTTGGGTGTGATCGGAGGGCAAACACTATGATGGGTGTTTTGCTAAAGATCTACTAGAGGGGACATTGATGGCGAGGACTTCATGTGTGCTCATTTGGGAGTACATGTTGGCATTACATCAGGAGGGCAGTCTTTGGCATTAGCATCGATGGGGAGACATCTGCCATCACGGGCTTGGATAAGCTATCTATAGCTTTCATGCATATGGCTGTATTTGCAGGATTCTAGGCTTGGCACAGTTGTTGGCACCTGTATGGTTTAGATCCACATGGGGTGAGATCATGGATAAGCCTAGAGGAAGTCACTCAGAGCCATATACCTCAGTACAATCAGGGAGACATTGGTCTCGAGATCCCGTGAGCGGCGACTCATAGATGAGCTTGTGTTGGCATGGTGTCAGGTACCACATAGCCAGCGAGAGCAAGCAGATGCTAGGAGCCAGGAGAGGCAGGTGATGTTTCGACGATCAGCTTGGATAGTAGGATGGTGACCAGGAGCAAAGACATCAAGTGAGCATAGTATGTGGATGACGAGTCCATTGGAGTGGTGTTATGGCCATATTCGGTTAAGGACCTGGAATAGTCCTAATATGGTAGACCGGCCCTCCATTATTCGAGATTATTGGTCACGCCTAGATTTTATTCCACATCAAGGCCTGTTGGTGACTAGTGACCTTGACACTCTAATTGAGACATATGGAGTAGTGCATGTACGTGTGACTGATATAGGCAGGAGGTATGCATGTAGAGCTTTGACCTATTTATAGTTGACCTACATGGGAATTGCATGTGCTCATGCATAGGATGTGGGGAGGCCTTGTTAACCCATGCAAAGAATTTGTTTAACTTCTTGTTCCCCAAGTGTGAACTAGGTGCATGGTGTGTGGAGGCCCTGACCCGGTTGTTTGCATGCCTCAGTTAGTTCATTGAGTTGTGCATGTATTGCACAATACATGCATAATTTTTGATGTCATAATTTTTGCAAAAGGACTTGAATGCATGGCTATTTCTAATGAATTTTTGGTTACATAGCCCAGTTTTTTCTAAAACCTTTGCAAAAATATAGATGTATTCAAAGTTTTGGTCGATTCTGAAAGGGTTTTTTTTTTCAAATCTATCTAAATCAAAAGTTGAGAATCAATTACCTATTCTTTTGACCTTAATTGGGAGAATCTTTGGAGAATAATTCTATTATCCTAACTGCTATGTCTATGTGATTGGATCCATGGATTTAGGATTGGTAAGAAAATACCATTCTTCATGGTAATTTTTCTCCAGGCAAGTATCCAGATAGTGGAATTATGGGTTCCTGGTACTGTGCTTTTTATCAGTTCTTCCTTTTGGACTTGGTGATGCACCGATAGGCTTGTCCTAAATGATTTTGATCTTTAGGATTGGACAATTTAAGCTTTTCAGATACTTGTTAAAGTGAACAATGGTAGCTCTATATTCGGGTTTCGAATATTGTCAAAGAGTACCCGAACACCAAATTTTATGGACTTTTCATTGATTCAGACAACTTCAACGAAGTAATGAAAATGAGCTGGTGTGGTCAAAAGGAAAGTAGCGTAGCATGTACTTGTGTCTAAGTAATTTTCGGGGACCTTCGCTATAAGAATTTTTGGGTGACCGAAAATCTAAGGGAGGAAGAAAATGAGACAAGTGTGTAGGTAAATGTGACAATGTTGTGTAATTTGGATTGGTTAATAATCCCTGTTTGAAAATTGCATAGCACCAATTTTTTGAATTCATAAAGTTGAATTTATTTTGAATATCTACAGGACCATGAGTTGACCCTATTTGTTATTGGAAATTGTGACATGGAACGAGAATGACACTTGGTTCACATTTGTACTGGACCTTATTCCTAAGAGTTGTAACTCTCAGATGGTAGGAATTCGGAATGGATAGTACCAGCTAGATGAGTTGGATAGTACCAGCCAGATGGGTTGTTTATGTGATGGTAAAGCCATGTGCAGATTCTTGTTAAATCACAATTTTGAACTGGATTATTGCGACCCATTAGGAACAAATTTGGGGGTACTCCGGTATTTGGTGGAATAGATATGTGCATATCTGGTATTGAAAATCCAGATAGAGGTTTTAGATCTCTGGACTATCGGATAATGCAATTTAGTGATCTTCCTGAAGGAATTGAATTCCTTGTACCACTTTCGGATTTAGATATTGGGTATCTATTGATATATTTCAGCTATATTGAATTTTTTCCTTTTGGTTTTGAAGAAGAAACTTAAGTCATTTCGACTGTATATGAACGAGGTTTCTCGTCCGTACTAGGGTCAATGCCTAGTAGTATTCTTAGATGATATTGTCATCTACTGTGAAAACTTAAGGAAATGGAGAATTCAATAGTTGGAGGTATCTTTCTGGAAAATGATTGAAGATTGGCCCCTATATTGGATATAGGATGGTCAGATAGTCTTTTTGATTTTCTGATGGTCGGATCTAAAAGCAAAAGATTTTCTTGGAGAGAAAATTGGTGGTATGGAACATCAGTGATTTCAAAGAGGAAATTCTTGTGTGAGAATGATCTGTAGGCCAGTGGTTAGTATTTACATTAATAGTAATGCTAACAGTTGAAACCATTAGTTAAAACTTGTTTAGGGTATTTGGAGAGGTGATGAGATATAGATCCAAATCCCTCAATGGTATCTCATAAATTCCAAATCGGAAACCCTTAAAAGCTATTTCTCTATTAATTTTAAACCTCTACTTTTTAGAAGTTTCTTATGTACGAGACAATTAGATTGAGATTCATATAATTCCTTCCAGTGTAGAACTTGGTTCTGAAGGACTGTTGAAGTTATATGAATTCATACTTCCATTTCAGTTTATGAATATAGCTCAGAATCAATTGATGTTTTCAACTAATTAAGTGAAAATCAGAAGTCCAAATGGTTATCTCTATTTGATAGTTTTTCTGTCGAGAGTAATGTTTCTATCACTCGGGATAAGATATTTTATGATTTTAAGGAAAAAGTTCGGTTGTAATAGTATTGATACTCATTACTGACTATTTCAAATCTTTGATATCTTATACGTGTCTCTTGGAAAAATTTTTATTGAAATTATGAAAAAATAAATAAAAAGGAGGAGAAGAAAATGATAGGAATAAGACTTTCATGTGATCAATCAGTTGCATAGATTTCTTTGGTGGAATCCAGTTTGTGTGCAATGGTGGAACTAGAGGAGTTTTGGGGATAATGAGCTATGAGATATTCATTAATATGGGAAGTGTTGGTAAAGATTAAATTAAGATTGACTGATTGGCTACCAAGTACCATTTAGTTATGGATTGAATCAGTGGAATACAACTTTAATCTGAACCTTTTGTCCAAAGATGTCTATATAAGTCAGCCTAATCTTAGTTTGTGCACTAAGATCTGAAGAAAGTTAAATGATTGAAGGAATTTTGTTGATAAAAGTATGATGGTTGGAAAACTTGTGATGTGAAATTATTCACTTCAGAAATTTCCCAGATATGTTATTTACTCAAGAGAAATAGAAACTTTTGTAGCTGAGTTACAAGATTCTCAGTGAAATATGTGAGTAACATATGCAGATTTTGGAGGAATCTGCCAGATAAGGACATATGTGTTTATGTACTGGGTCATAGTTAGATTTTTCTCATATGTGCACGATTAATCGTGTGTGGATCTACTATGTATTCCTGGTTACTAAGGTTATCTGGTGCACTTAACCTAGTTGATGAACGTAGACATATAATCAAGTATTGTGTTTGACAATTACTTGCAAAGTTAACAGATCTATTCCGATAGATCTATTGGTTAACTTAAAAGTGATTTGAATATGGATCTAAATGTGGTGTTATACTAGTATAATTGAATTCTTCACCTAGATATTTAAGATTTCTAAAGCATGAGCAATGAACTTGAGTAGTTGATTTACTCATGTGTAAAGTTAATTGGTAAAACGGATAGTGTGAAGAGAATTCACTGGAAACTGTTTGTTTTGTGTGTATTGCTTGTAAGACACATAATTTATGAATCATTCAGATTCATTAAGGAATTGTGTGCATAGGATACTGAATTCTTGGATGAGTATTTCTCAGTTTAGAAATAAACTTGATGCATTAGTGATAGTATCCCTGTGAGATCAATTGGATACAGGATCCTAATGGTGCCAAAAATGATAAACTGAATTTTGGGAATTCAGTAGAACTTTGAAATCTCTAGATGTTGTTCTAGGAGATTGTATAAAGTTTATATTGTTAAAGATGAAATTCATAAAGGTCTTTAATTACCTTGTTGATTGTTGAATTTGGAACTCATAATCTGATAAGAATCGGTTTGGAAGAATATTCTTGGAATCTCGTGATTTTCCTTGTGGAGATGATTTCAGAATGATTTTTATATTTCCTGAGTTGTATGTTGTACATATACTCTAGTATCTTCCAATGATTAATAATGGTTTTGGAATCCTATAAATTATGATTGATGAATCATAAGATTCTAAATGTTTATGATTGACGGAGCATAAATTGATACTTAAAGGTCATTTGAAGATTATAAGAAAATGTGAAGATTCTTAAGATAATGAGTAATTCTTGAACAATTGGGTAAGTCAACGATTTAGATCTATTATTTGAACTCTAAACTCCTTTACTCTAGTGCATACTTGAGATTGTATGGATCTCACATGCCTTTCCATTAAGTAATTGGTTACTTATGAGGAATTGCTTTTTTTACAGATTGTAGTCTATAAGTGCTTGTGTACTAAGTTCAGTCTTGATCTCCAGTTTTGTAGGAGACAGATAAATCTATTAAGATACAGATAGATGTTAATTTCTTGCATATGATGCTAGAAATGGGGCTGTTAACTCATTAGAGTAATTGCAGTACTCTGGTTTGAGTTATCATTGTCTGAGACTTGATGGATCTCCTAGAGATTTTAGATGACTGAATTGTAGTATTTTAGAATATTTGGATATTCTAAGAATACTGGTATCAAGAAGCATTATTTTCTACAAGAAATTGAAATGGAATTTCTTTAGCTTTTGGATTTGATCTCTGAAATAAAGAAGTTAATTCACCCAGTGGTTCATGTAATTAGGATTACATGAAGGTGATGAACTTTTGTTTTGGGGTAGATCAACTCATTTGGAAGATTTATAGTTTAGTGTATCTTTTGGAATTTGAATTAGTATTCATGAGTATGGGCAAGCAATTAAAGAATAGTTGCATCTCTGAGTACTTATTCAAATGGAAATATTAGACTAGAAATTATGATTCATGGGTGAGATTTGAAAGCTTAAGGAATAGTTTCATATTTTCTTTTTCTCGTTCTGAGGACAAAACCTGTTTAAGGGAGGAAGAATGTTACGGCCATATTCGATTAAGGACCTGGAATAGTCCTAATATGGTGGACCGGCCCTCCAGTATTCGAGATTATTGGTCACGCCTAGATTTTATTTCACATCAAGGCTTGTTGGTGACTAATGACCTTGACACTCTAATTGAGACATATGGAGTAGTGCATGTACGTGTGACTGATATAAGCAGGAGGTATGCATGTAGAGTTGTGACCTATTTATAGTTGACCTACATGGGAATTGCATATGCTCATGCATAGGATCCTACTCTCTATATATTGAGGTAGAGAGTCGACGACTTGGTCTAGGTTACTTGTTGAGCTCTTCTCCTCTTGCTGTCACATTGGCATGGCTTGGGGGCTAGATCCAGGAGGATTCTCTAGGAGGGATCTAGGTTTGGTTGGGTGGTTTTGCTCCATGTTTTCCTATCCTCATCTTAGAGGTTTGTCCCTAGTGGTCTTTACAAGTGGCACTCAAGGAGATGCTACAGTTGCTCAGGTATGATACATTTTGTATGCATAGTGGATGTTCTTCAGCTGGTGCATCATGTGTGGGGAGATAGGCTCCTTAGTGAGAGGCCTATATACTGGTCAAATCAGAGTTCAAAGTTGGACCTGATTTGGTGACTAATAGTGTAACAGTGGATCTACGGGTGACAGGTGCTGGTACGACAGGATACCACAGTTTGCGCAAGCCTGGTCATGTATTTAACGTATTCGTGTTGGTTTGTATGAATGTGTGTTTGCATGTTACCTTGTCACGAGAGTCTAAATGTGAGTTGAGTTTTATGTGCTTATGCATTTGCTACGTCTGAAACAAAGTAGTCATTTATGCTCATTGACTTGTCATTATGTCTACTAGCTGTCTATCTGGTGAGGGTACAATCTTATGGTGGCAGCCTTAGTCACTCATTTATGTCAGCTTTATAGGTTTGTGCTTGTAAGTGCCTGATAGGATGTCAGCCTAGCTAGATGGAGAATGTAAGTCTCATGGTGGCGGTGGGATTTCCTCATATTGAGCCATGCGGTCCACTTGTGTTCAAGTCGGATTGGGGACGAGTCAATTGGTTGAGAGTATGGTAGACTCTCTATATGAGCATCGTGGTTGCATGATACTTTGTGTGCCAAACCTGATGATTTGATGGTGTGCTTGAGTGTGAGTCAAGTACATGGTAGTAGGGATATGCATAACATCTTTTGGACACTCCAAACGCTGCTGCAATATATTTCTTTACTCCTATCACATTTGAGCTTAAAAGAGAGTGTTAGAAATCAGTTTGATCTGATCCATTAGTATAAGCTTCAAATGTGATATTGTAATTAGTGTACAATACTCTTGAAGAAGACATTTATCAAACGATTCAAGCCTTTTCGCTTGATCGAAAGTCCTTTTGTCAAACTAAGTAACATAAAAATGACAAAAGACGAGAAAGTCTGTGACTACATTGAACGATTTAAAAGATTAAAAAGTCAAGTACAAGAGCAACCTACTGAGTCTATGCTCATAATTTGGTTCCTCGTTGGACTCCCACGATGGATACGACGTGAACTTCGTTCCAATGATGAATACATATCATTGAAACAAGCCATGTCTGATGCCATTCGAGAAAAAGACGAAGGATCAGATGTCGATGAGCCACGTGAACGAAGAACACATCGTGTTGTTCAAGAAAATCGACCAAACGAGGAAACACGAGAACTTAGCATGTACAGTATTATTTTCAGTACTTGCTATACTTGGGGGCATGTCCCGAGTTTGTCAGTCGAATTTGGCCATACTAGGCCCCGACCTGCTTTTGATGTGCCATCTTTGAAAGCTTGTGAGGAGTGTCTATGGTGATTGATTGATGCTCAAATTTGACTTCTAGCTCTCTCAGTGGACTTCTAGCCACAATTCTTACACTCCCTCACAAAGATGAAATGAAGATTAGATGAGAACCTATCAAAGACTTATCAAATCAAATCAATTTTGACTATTTTTGGACAATAAAATGGCTAAAACTTGTACTTTCTTTTTTATGGTTCTTCAAAACCTCTAAAAAACATTTAAAGGACTTGAATCCAACCTCAATTAATTAGATTTAATGACACAAAGTCAAATCCAATCAATGACATACTAACATTGATGCTTTCTCATAAATCTAGCATCAAAAAACTCATCAATATCTATTACTATGAATTTTTATGGATCTTAGCAAAAATGGAAATTATTTTTGGATGCAAACCTGTCCACACATGTGAATGGTACAAAATTAGGCCTTGATCAAGTTTGATCCACAAATTTCAATCCAATCATCTGATTTCTACTTGGCCTTCCAATACTAGCTTTTTAGATCAAAAACTTGCTAGTTTGGGATTGTACACAAGATTAATGATTAACTCTTGTACCTTGCTCTGATACCATGTGAGTACTTTGGACCTTGAATGAGTGCATTTAATGACTCACAAGAGAGTGATTGATTGATCATAAAAACAATGCAAACTAGACACTAAATTTTGAGAACTAGATCAACAAATTAGCATCTATCAATCAATTTGAAGAGCAACCTTTAATCATTAATCAAACACAAAGTACAACTCACACATGTGAAACAGTACATAGTACAGCTTGTAGACTGAAAAGAAAAAGGTCCAAATGACTTTGATCTTGCTTGGATCCAAAAAACAACAAGTACATAGAGTAGAAACTCAAGTTCTGGTCTAAGTGTTTACTATGGAGAGTCTCCTACATACAAAAGCCTCTTCCTTTGTAAAGTTAAGTGAATTTCCAACATGTAATAAAAAAGTTAACTTGGCTTTCTTGCCCTAATTTGCCAACCTAGCCTCATTCCTAGAGTCATGCCAAGTAGGTGGCTAGTCGGTCCTTCAGTAGGCACCAGTTGCCTGCTCAAGAAACATATTGGGAAGTCTTTGCCATACTTGCCCGGTTGCACAAGAAGACCTCCAATGGCATACTTACTTGCGTCAGTATGCACATGAACTCTTTCGTGTAATCTGGCAAGCGGAGTATGGGAGCCGTGGTGAGGGCTGTTTTCAACTCCTCAAAGGCCTTAATTCGTTCTTCGGTCCAGCGAGGATCTACCACATCGACCAATTGGGCCAAATCGAGTTGGCCCAATTCGACTAAATTCTACACATCCGACGTCTAGAACCGATGAGTTGCATACAAATGTCCTTCGTGCTAGAAGGAAAGCCATTAGGGCACACACACACACACATGCACGCACGCGCACGCGCACGCGCGTGCACGCATGCACGCATGCTCGCGTGCAATCTAACTTAAAACCTCCCAAATGAAAAACTTCAACCATATTTCTAATTGATTCAATATTGATCGAATTGCTCACTTTCCAATTTACTTGAGCTACGTCATCATTGCTAGAAAAAGCCATTGTCTCTTGCACTACAAATGAGAATGCATTATACAAAACAAATGCACGAAAGAAATAATGCAGCTAAATTTTTTTCAGAACTTATGACAACGTTCACTCAATCACTTTATCTTAGAACTATTTTGAGCTTTCTAATATTGGAAAGACGATATAATAATGTCTTTTTTTTTAAAGAATAAAATTTTCTTTGTATTTTAATTAACTTCTAACATTTTTTTATTAGCTTATTATTATTGTTTGTAGTTTTTTTTTACAACATTTTTTAGCTACTATGTTAACGAGCGTTGTATGAAGGTTGTATGAAGATGACAATGGTGACAAGTTGGTTGTCCTATTGGGGCATCACACATTCCACTATTAAAATTTCTCCACAGCACTAAAGATTAGCTAAATCAAGCACCGAACCTACATTGCGCCTATTTCATCCAAAATTCATACATGCTTCCATCACATCTAAAACTTCACACCTTGAGACCTGCGTTTCATATTAGATTCAGTGTTACATGAACTTAAGGTTGAGTACGAAGCATCGCAAAGACAAACAAGCTAAAATTTGCACATAGATGCTAGGTCTATTAACATTTTGAACATAACGGTAATCACTTTCCACAGATCAAAAGTTCATTTTAGCCTTTAGAGAAATTTTATACAAGTCAAAAAAACCTCGAAAGTCTTTTCCATTCAGAAATATTGTAAGCTATAAGTTTCTTTTATCTCAAAGACTCTACAATGTACCAGCAAATATCTAATAGGTGCACCCTTTGAAATATTTATGTGGGCTGCCAAATGAATATCTGATTGTTGCCCCACTGAAAAGGGAGGCCATATTCACACCACAGTATGGCATCCACTATGCCAGCCAAACTTTTCGCCAATTTCAACAGATGGCAGGCACAATACACAATTTCCATCAAGCATAATGCCCCTAGTAAGCCTTATGTATCCTCAGTTCCACAAATGGGGACTCAAACCTGGGTGGACAAGCCTACAAAGCAAGTTCATATCCACCGTGCCTCAGATCCTTGGATATAAGCTTTGCAGTTTAATATTGAGATTTTGAATGGGAATACTTGTCCTTTTGACCCATTGGTGTAAAATGTCTCTTTCATCATAATGGCTAAGTAAATATTATTTCAAGTATCAATATACTTTGCTTGTTTTGGAATAAAACTTCCTTTGTCACAACTACCAAAGAGGAAACAAGTTGCCACAGTATCTCTACTATTACCACTAAGAAAATCTTAAACTACGAAAGAACATCCCCAAGACCCTAGAAGTGGCTATTGCGCAACAAAGGGAAGGAGAATAAAACTCAAATGATGAATCTGCAAGGACTCAAAGGGCTTCACTAATTGACCCAATTATGTAAATGACATATTAGCAACATAGAATTTTAGTTCTCAAAATAAGTAACTTTCAAAAACCACTTCCTATGTTAATAAACTAATAAGCTAGCAAAAAATATTGTAGTTCGCAGCTGAATCCATGAAAGCATCCAACTTACAAGCATTACACATAAGACTCCTCAAGATCTAGATGAGTTACACCTCAGTCATAGAATTATCGTGAATTTGAGGGGACATCACTAATCACGCAAAGATCATTCCCATCAAGATGCTAAAGAAGGGTTTCTCGCAATTATGCTTGAAATAAAGAATGACTAAATGTTATTCAAATAAAAAGCACAAACTTAACTGCAAAGTTCATGGTGCCAGAAACAATACTGTCTTATGCACGCTTCCCACTACTTGGATTAGTAGCAGGAACAAGTCGCTTACGACCCTTAGCACGACGACGCTTAAGAACATTCCTACCAGTAGGAGTTTGCATTCTCACTCTGAATCCTGAAGTTCGAGCCCGGGATAAACGAGATTTCGATCTCTTTGTACAACCCAAGGAGGTCTTACCTGCCCGAACCTTCAAAACATTAATTCTTCTTAATAACAAGGGCCTGATTTCAAACATGGTTGATCGTAGAGAATTTCCTGATTCAAGTACATGTGTCCACAGAAAAACCCAAAAAGGTTAAGAGCTGATATGGGCAGAGAAAAAAGTCAGTTAGTTTTTAAGGACTAAGTACAAATGATTGACAAGCCTCGCCATCTCACTGATGTGTTGGACTACATGAAAGAATACGAAAGAGCTTGCAAACAATGGGAAGCATGCCACAAAATAAACATGCGATGCAAATTCTGTTCAGATGATGAGATCTCACAATATGCAGCCATTATGAAAAATCTCATCTCCATCCCAAAAAAACTCAAAAAGTCCGAACAAGAAGCAAAGGACCATGTTACGTATGTGGAGGCCTGCAAAGTTGTAACTCTATATTGTATGAAAAGATCCTCAACAACAGACTCGTCTAAAATTCCAAGAAACTTCCCAAAAAGAGAGTTAATGAAGTAACATCAGTCGGCATTAGATACTAACCCAATCAGGTTCTTGCTTAAAGTAAAAAAAATGATTGATGTCAAGCAACAAGAACCTCAACACAACCCTAGAACTAGACAGTTTGAGCCAAATAGCCTATTTTGATCAAATGTAGAAAAATCATCATATTTTCTACAACTGAAAACATCACTCTATTTTTCTTCGTCATGCCTTCATTTGTCAGCTCATCTGTCACCTATAACAAAAGAAAGTAATGAGCCTTGCTATGCCCAAAGGCTTTTGGCATAAGCTATCTACAAGAGTACGCAGTCAAAGTCCACTTCTAATATTTTTCATTGCAGAATTACTTAGTGGTGGTTAGAAGACGGATGAAGATGCTCAATAGTTCTCAGAGCCTGGCTGCCATTCTTTTCTTAACCAGAAAAGGTAGAGACACAGCTTGAGTACATTGACAGTATGTCATCTACCAATAAGACAATGTCATTGACTGCAGTAGTGGAATTGAACAAAAATGAATACAAAGTCTGTAGAGTAGTTACAAATTACAAGAATGCACATAGTGAATGTAGTGGGCTTGTAGGGCTGCAGCATGCTAAATCGGACATCTAATTAGAGACAAGTAGGACTGAATAAGACATGTGGCTACAGACACAAAACTAGTCTAGCACATACCCAGGTATAAAATGGTGAAAAAGTAGCAGACGCGTAGCAAGTTAGCAGTAGCCATCGTAGCAAGTAGAGTCACTAGTAGCAGTTCACTGCTCTATAATCTTGTGCATAGGATGTCATTCCGTACCAAAAGGTACATAGTGTTCTGTTCCATACACGCAAAACCTTATTAAAAAAAATAATCGATTAGAATTTTTCATTTAAGGCCCTAATCACGATCTTTTCCCAAGACATCTTTCTAGGGTATTTTGGCAGCTTAGAAGGGAGCACATTTGGAGGCATGATGAACTATTGAAACCTGTACCTGCAATCTGCTTCATGCCAAGAGAGTTTGCAGAATTGATTCTTGTGCCATTAGAGAAAGAATGACAGGGTTCTTGACAGCATGAAAACGAATTCATCTACTTTGTGTGCAAAAATTAGTTTTTGACATTACTTTCGCTATGCAGACTTCAACAACAGTATGGACAACAATATGGTAAGAGCAGTGTGCTGTTCTATGGTCTTGTGATTCTGCTACTCTAGTAAATGCAGGGTTTGCTTACTTGACTATTCATTCTCTGTGTATCCTTTGTGAAATGCATCTGACTCCTTCAAACTTTTTCTTGTATGGTGGATTTCTAGATTTTGCCTATGTGAGCTGTAAGAGTTACCAGAGCTGAAGGTGCAAAAGATACTCACCTCCCAAGTAGGAAGACGAAGAGGATGCAAGAGCCCGAGGACGCTGCTGCATAATAAAAGAAGACGAAAAAGAAGAAGAAGAAGAAGAGGAAGAAGAGCTAAAGGTGAGATAGGGGGATGGAGCAACAGCAAGCGGCTTGGATGAGAACCGCCAAGACAAAGAGAGCTTTGCACCCATCGCCATCGCCATCGCCATCGCCATAGTAGCTCCTGCTGCTGCTGGCAGGAATGAATTCGATGAATGAATAAATGAATGGTAAGTTCTTGCTGGAGATCCAAGGGTGTCTATCTTTAATCTGCCCACTTAGATGCTCGCCACGAGTAACATATGCCACGTGTAAATCCTTCAATGGATCAACCACTAAACGTCGCAAAATCTGAATGCTTCTGAAAACATCGAATGGTGATGATAATGGGCTTCAAATATATACATCCTATGATACTGGTTCTTCACCACCCAAATCCATAAATTTTTCAACCATCAACCCATATAATTGCTTGAATCAAAAAGCATAAATGTTTTTTTGGAACTATCAACCCACCCCGCGCAAGATCACACAGAGTTGAGCATGTGTCAATGCATGTGTTAAGATCAAACCCAATGAATGAATGAATGATTAGAAGAAATATTCCTCGAGGTCATGAAGTCACGACAAGGAAATGTGTTGCTGGTCCCTATGACATATCCATGCTAGGGCCAGCATTGGCCGAAATTTTGGTGACTTATGTCGTGTGGATCAAACATGCTAGAAGATTATCAACAAAACCCTCACTATAAATTATCGTCCCAATCAAGAAAGGATTGATCTTTTTTTTTATTGGCATGTGCAAAGCCACACAAATATGATTTTTGAATATCGAATTGATAAAGGATACCAAGAGCACGCTATCTCAAGAATTCGAGATGACAGATCTAGGAGAAGCTCATTATTGTCTCGGAATCCAAATCCACAGAGATAGAAACAAGAACTTCCTCATCTATATTACTCAGCAAAGGTATATATTTAATATACTTTCTAAATTGGATTTCATGAATTACAAACCTGTACATTCTCCTATGGATCCAAGTCTTAAATTATCGAAAGAGCATTGCCCTCAAAGAGCATTGCCCTCAAACAAAAGAGGAGAAGGACGAAATGAAGGGATATCCATTTCAGTCAATTATCGGATCTCTCATATATGCAATGATCTCCACTAGGCTTGAGCTTGCATATGTTGTCATCTCTTTGAGCCAATATATGGCTAATCCTAGAATGATCCACTAGAAGGCTCTATTAAGAGTCATAAGATATGTTCGAGCTACTATCGACCTCTGCATTTGCTATGGAGAGATTGATCCATCCCATATCCATACATTACATGGATATACATATGCAAATTGGGCAGGTGATGTTGACACAAGAAAATCCACTTCTGGATTTGTCTTCCTACTCAACAGTGGTCCGATATGCTAGAACAGTCGAATGCAAACCTCCATTGCAATGTCCTCAACAAAATTTGAGTACATTGCAGCTTCACAGGTTACCAAAGAAGCAATCTGCTTGAGGAATTCATTGTCTAACATTGGTCTCGTGCTCCGGCAATTATTCAGTGTGATAATCAAAGTGCTATTGCATTGTTGATGAATCCTAGATTTGATTGAAATCAAGTATCACTACATCAGGAGCATAAGTATGTCTGAAAGTTTGTAGAACATGTTATGTGGCAGCTGACATATTCACAAAAAAATTAAATCAAGAGAAACACAATAATTTTTGCAATCTTAAATTTGGCAATCAAAGCACTCAAGGATCCAGATTAAGGGAGAAAGTTGGATTTCTCTCTCTCTCTCTCTCTCTCTCTCTCTCTCTCTCTCTCTCTCTCTCTCTCTCTCTCTCTCTCTCTCTCTCTCTCTCTCTCTCTCTCTCTCTCTCTCTCTCTCTCTCTCTCTCTCTCTCTCTCTCTCTCTCTCTCTCTCTCTCTCCCCACTAATCCAATAGGTAATCTAGATCCATTCATTTGTAGAATCGCACAATCTATAGAAATACAAAGGTTATTTGACAATCTGCAAAAATACACACGATTGTCTAATAGTCTGCAAAAATACACAGGAATCGCCAATAGGTGTCTGCAAGCTAAACTCTCAAATAGAAGCCAACTTACATACTTTTCTATTTTTTCTGAGTCAAAATTTGCAGATAAAAAAATGAATTATTTTATGACTAATAGTGCATGCTGATTGTAATGCTCTTTATTTGATCTGTTTTTACACATTTTCACCTCTAAATGAATGTGTGTGCATCTACGTAATTGACTGTTTCAATTCATGTGACTTAGAAGCTTGGACCAAGTAGAGCTATTTGGCCTGGTAGAGGTTTTCCTTCTCTGCATCCGACCGTCAGCAACTGTTTGTCGTTTTCTTGGTCATGCGGCATGTGTTGTCGTCGAACAAAACTCGAATGCCAAGATCTGCCATCTTGGAGACAGATAGCAGATCCTTTCTGAGTGAGGGCACATAGAGTGCTCCTGGCAGCTCTACTTGGCCTGACAGTGTTCGCAGTTGTAGAGTGCCAATGCCTTTGACATTGTGTCTGCTCCCATCACCTAGAATCACTGCTCTGTTGTTTTCGAGCTCTCTAAAGTCAATCAAGATCTTCTTGTTGCAGGTGATGTGTGATGTTGCTCGACTACATCGTGGTGTTGGGACCTGGTGCTCTTGTCCTGATGCAGCGAGCTGAGCGAAGATCGTTCTGATCTTCTCAACGTGCTGATCCAACTGGTTGCCATCCCATCGTATGGATTGCAGCTGATTGTGAAGGTGCATGACTAAAGTTGCAGTCCTCACTTCATACTTCTGTTTTAATCTTTCCCACGCTGCATGGCTGCTTTCATAGTCTTCAATCTGCATGAGTAGATCTTCATTTATGGACAAAACGATGATCGCCATTGTGCGCTCATCTTTTATGTTCCCTTCAGCTCTCCTCGGATCTCCCTCTGGAGGCTTCACCTCTAAGAGTTTGGTCACCGACCAGATGCCTTAGTGTTTTGATTTTGAATTTTCAGATTCTGTAATTTGCGCCATCAAGACTGATTGCTACTCTTGTTTGGATTGTTGCAGCCATATTGTGTTGTTTTGAAGAATCATTGTTGGGATATCAGTAGTGAAAACATGTGAGCTCTGATATCATGTCATGGAAGTGAAAACGTTCGGTGTCGCAAAAGCAAAACTGTTTGTTTTTCGTTTTTGTTTTTGTATTCGCGAACGATTTTGTGTCTTTGAATTTTCTTTTGCGTAGAAGCTTTACAGGAACTAGACACGCAACTGCACATCATAGAATACATTTCATTCTAGCAACTAAGACAAATAGCACAAGACAAGGAGATACATGAAAATAGAACGACTGTATTATCAGTTTAATTTTAGAGCGAGATCGTCAGTGTCTCGCTCGTTGGCAGAATGACACTCTTCTCTTTCGCTGTGTTCTACTCGTTGGCATACTTTCATGCACAGCTCTTTAGTTTCTAGTATTTTTCTTTTCTGCTCTACTCGCTATGTCTGTCTCTCTGTCTCTTACAGAAATTCTATCTATTCTCTTCCTTTTTTTCTAGATCCAGAAAGGATAGTTTATATCTCCACAGTGTAGAGTTTACAAGATGGCTAAACACAGAAATCACAAGACTAGTTAACGCTAATCAACTAATCAGTTACTCTCCATCGCTGCCACTCGTTTCACCTGGGCGTGAAGTCTATGACTCCAAGCCCGTTGAGCTGCCAACTAGCAGCGCGAAAGATTCCCCTTCATTTTCGTTTGCTTTTGTTCTTTTCGTTTCTTTTATAACTTTTTGTTTTGCATCCCTTTGTGGTTTGCGGTCCTAGAGGTATGTTTACGATTTATGAATGATTAGTGAATCATTTGTCCTTCGAGTTCGCTTCGTGTTCGTGTTGCGACAAAGTTGCAGGAGTTCACCATTTCTGACAAGGATTCACTCAGATCCCCAACGTAGACTACAGTGAGACTTTTAGTCTAGTAGTCAAGCATTCATCGATCCGAGCCCTCCTATTATACGTTGTAGCTATTGACGTCGAAGTGCATCAACTTGATGTGCAAACAGCTTATCTGAATGGAGTTATACAAGAAGATATCTACATGATCCAGCCCGAAGGATATGTTTTGGAAGGTATGAAATATCATGTCTGTAAACTCCATAAGGCATTCTACGGCTTGAAACAGTCTACCAAAGCTTGGTTTCAGAGGTTCAACACATTCCTCATTGAACAAGGTTTCCAACCAAGCACTGCTGATTGCAACGTCTATTCAAAGTCGGTGCAGCAATCCTTCATTATCATCACCTTATGCGTGGATGATACGTTGCTTTTCAGCAACAATACCAATTTGGTCAAGGATTCTAAACAGATGTTGTTTTCTGAGTTCGACATGACTGATCTGGGTGAAGCTCACTTCTGTCTAGGCATTCAGATCCATAGAGACAAAGCGAGACGACTGATCTACATCGCTCAACAAAGGTATCTTTACAATGTTCTTGACAGATACAATCTAATGAATTGTAAGTTAGCTCACTCACCGATGGATCCAGGCCTGCGTTTGTCGAAGGACCAATGTCCCCAGACTAAGCAGGAAGAGGAGCAGATGAGAGAGTATCCTTATTGATCAATACTTGGATCTCTCATGTACGCAATGGTCTGTACAAGACCTAACATCTCTTTTGCAATAAGCTCACTCAGCCAATATATGGCTAATCCTGACATTACCCATTGGAAGGCTCTCATAAGAGCCATGAGGCATATTCGAGCTACCATGGACCAGTGCATCTGCTATGGAGAAGTCAGCAATGACAATCTTCATCACCTCAGTGGATATTCTAATGCAAGATGGGGAGCAGATGTAGATAATCATAAGTCCACATCTGGATTTGCATTCTTCTTCAACGACGGTCCTATCTCATGGAACAGTCGTAAGAAAACCTCTATCGCTCTTTCTTCTATAGAAGCAGAATATATTGTTGTTTCTCAATCTTTAAAAGAAGTGTTTTGGTTGAGAAATTTATGGTTAGACATTAATTTGTATCAGTACAACCCTACAATTATAATGTTGTGATGATCGGAGTGCTATTGCTTTATCGGCCAACCCTAGATTTCACTCTCGGAGTAAGCACATTGAAATTCGATATCACTATATCAGGGGCAAGGTTTTCAGCAAGGAGGTAAGCTTAACATACTATAGAATGCAAGACATGGTTGCAGATGTATTTACAAAGGCATTAAGTGTTATTGCACACAACAAGTTTTGTGCATTGCTTAGTCTGAAGATCAAGGCATTCACGGATCCAGATTAAGGGGGGGTGTTGGATTTATCTCCTCTACTCTCCTAAATCCTATGTTAATCTGCCTCCATTCATGCTACTGTATTTTACTTGTGTTGTCACACAATTTGCATATTTACATGTAAAATAAGACATGCGAAGAAGGCAAAAAAAAGACGACACCGTGTTTTTACATGTAATTTATGACAGGCGAAAAAGACGACACTGTCCTACAAATGCCAAAGGTGCCCTTATGGAAAAGTGAAAGTACCCTGTAAATCAATTTTAAGGCATTTGTCAGAGTGTCGCATTTTTTGCATCTTCATCAACGTTAATTTTAGCGAAGGCTGACGTCGCGGCCTTCTCACGCTCATCTCATGTACTTTGCAATTAGATTTGGCAATGACAACAGCCACCCACGATCTCCCACAGACAGCACATCCACTTTTGTACCTTCTTCATCTGCACACCTATAAAAATTATGTATATATAAAAATTCATCACCTTCTTCATCACCTTTGATTAGCTTTGTGAAGCACGCAGTTACGTCCGATATTGTCTTGTGCTCACTTGCATTATTGACCTATATATTTCACTATACTTAATCTAATTACAACTATGTTTGTTCTATGTTCAAATTTGTGTCAATATTGCAATGCTTTTCTACATTTTGTATGGCTTTCTTATTACTTAATCTGGTAGTCTACTTTTCGCGAATTATTATTAGTCTAGTTGTTTGCGACTAATATTTAGTCTTGCTTTTTGCGACTAATTCGTGACTGATTATTAGTCTAGCTCTTTGAAAATAATTTGCGACTAATAATTTTTCTAGCTGTTCGCGACAAATTATCTTTCTGATGTATTTGATGCTTAATGTTTGGCTATGTAATCAGATCAAACGTGATTTCTATCACTAATATTCTGTTTGAGTCTGATAGGCATAGTCATGCTTGAGGAAAGAGTGAGATAACTTATTCCGCTATGCACGAACAATTTTTATTCGAGTTTGTTTCTTTTTCGAGTTTCGAGTTTGCTTCGTTTTCGTGTTCGTTTTCTTTTTGAGTTATCTTTCTTCACACCCCTCTTTCCAACAGCCAATAGGAAGCAAGGGGCAAGGGCCACCCCAAAGATAAAAAGGCACCTATGGTACACCATTTTACATGCTTATTGAGAGAGGAGACTCTACCAAATTGGAGAGCCAAAGCATCCTCATGTGCTAATCACTCTTGCCTGTGTTTTTTTTGTATTTGCTTTTGCTTTCATTTCCATTATTATTGTTTTAATTAGTTATGGCTTCTGCTAGCCAACAACAGTTGTTGGCTAGCTACCCACAAAACCTATCAAAAACTTGCAATAATGCATGCACCATTTGTGATTTACCATAAGATAGGTAACCGCTATCCAAAAGCAACAAATTTTGAATGATTTCGAGTATCATACCTCAAAGAATGATCGACAATGATACCGAGGCAACTCTCAAGCGTATACACTTTAGATGTTCTCTTAGAAACAAAATCTATACCAATCCACAATTACCATCAAATATGTAAGCTATTCACATCAAGCATATCTAGCAAGCTCAAAACGTCCACTTATATGTGAGTATCATGCCAAAGATTGGACAACAATCTTACCTTAGTTTGTAGTAATTCCCCTTACGAATACTCTTCCAATTGCATTCACAAGTCTCCACTTTTCCAAGCTAAATTAGGTCACAATAGAGAGATGAAATGAGAGAGAGAGAGAGAGAGAGAGAGAGAGAGAGAGAGAGAGAGAGAGAGAGAGAGAGAGAGAGAGAGAGAGAGAGAGAGAGAGAGCAGGAAGAGTGAATTTTAGGATTGTGTCATCTCCCTTTTTATAGAAACTAAAGTTCACTTTGGTGCACTAGTGTTTGATAATGCTCATTGTTAGATCGAATCCCTATTATGTGCACTCATCTTAGCCATTCAAGGAAATCAAGTTTCCCACCAAAATAATTTTTTTTTTTTAAATCTCTTGGGGGGGTCATCCAACAAGGTAAGGCAATTAAATTGGTTTAGCATCAAAGGGAGAAACCTTTCCACGATTTCTCGAAGACAAAATAAATTTAAATGGGCATAAAGTAGAGTCCATAAGAGAGAGAGAGAGAGAGAGAGAGAGAGAGAGAGAGAGAGAGAGAGAGAGAGAGAGAGAGAGAGAGAGAGAGAGAGAGAGAGAGAGAGAGAGAGAGAGAGAGAGAGAGAGAGAGAGAGTAACAAGATTTCACATAGTCCCTCTTGACAAGTCAAGACCAAACCCTTTGAACCCTTCAATTTATAGCATAACAGGTAAAAATACAGTCGTATAAAGTTTAACAGTACAGAGAGTACCATAAAGCGAAGCAAGTTTTAAGACACCCAGCTGTTACCTGCACCATCCCACACAACAAAACCGCACAAGTTAGTCGTGTGAGGAAGATAGGTGTCATAGTTGAGCATCAGTTGTTATCCATGTCCAAAACAAGATTCACTACTTTATCAGCTAAATTGCATTTATAAAAAGTATGTCCAATCTTCCCAATCATTTACTTTATTACTAAGCAATACATTCTGCCCTTTAACAAAGCCATATCAGGGCACAAGCCATGACTACGATCATAGCGCTAGGTACTAGAGCACCTCTGTGCTATGCTAGCCCGCATGGATATCTTGTAACCATTTTTCGGGAGTCCAAGCACCAAACAACTTGGGGAAATCCATGCCATTCAAGTGTACCATGGTCAAGCCCTATATGAGTACGTGACTTTACTTATAATACTGGGACACAGGATGCAAGAGAACTTCATTAGATAAAAACCACAAGCACATGTCTATTTTAACATACATAAGATTAGACTTTTCTAAATTTATTAGTTACTACCATTAACAGAAGCATTTGCAGTATTATCAAGCATGGATAAGATTTCTTGTAGTAACGAGTAAGGCTACCCACCATGTTGGTGAAGTTCCGTATAGCATCGTACCTGAATGATAGACGAAGTCATCTCTTGCGAACTATCCATCTTCAACTGTTTTAACAAATCACCTACGTGCTAGAAGATTCAAACCGAAAGTATTGTGTCAAGCATAGAGCACTTCTACCAACCTCATAGTCTTTATCAACAGTTAATCCATCATTTTCCCGCATATTATTAACTTATCATTTAACTTTTCAAGAGCATTTCCTTCCCCACACTATCCACATTATACAAATTATCATATTTTGTGCACACGTCTTCTCAGGAAGAAACTATCAAGCCAAGCCTTCTTCATGCTACATTCTTTAGAAGCCATTCTACTTTTTATCAGAGGTAGCAATCATCATAGTTTCTAACATTCCACCAGAGCAATCATCCAGAGCAACCAATCATAGCAAGTTACAGCCAATGGAGTATAGCAGGAGTACTCTTATCAACCACATATAAGCAATCAACATTGGTATCATTGGAAACTATAAGGAAAGACAACAATCCATCGCACTTTTGCTATCACTTTATACTGCAGAATGCATGGAGTTAGGCATGCATGCAAGGCTTTGCTTCATCGCGGTAACATATTGAAAGTTTTAGGCAAAAACTAGCGTTGGCCAACAACCAATTCTGCTACAGAAATAGCGCTGGCCAGCGAATACACATCAATCATAACAAGTGATATTTGTTGCCAACATCTGGATCGCTGTCCAACACCAACCATATATCAACAGACGTAGAAAAAGTACTTGTAAAAATGCCCACTACTGCTCCTTGAGGCAGCACTTGATTGCAAGAGTATCGAATCACAATTTTGCAAGCCAAAACTTGCTACTACACAACGGTAATCACAACAAGTTGTAAGCATCCATTCCTAATCATAAAGCATAGCATACAACCTTCATTATCAACGAGCTATCATTCCTCACATCATTCTCATCTTATTTTGCAGTATCCTTCACACGATTGCTCTTCCAGTAGCTTTTACGAGTTTTCCACTTCAATTGCAATCACCATAATTAAAGCACCAGGAGAGTAGGACTGAAGGAGAGAGAGAGAGAGAGAGAGAGAGAGAGAGGAGAGAGAGAGAGAGAGAGAGAGAGAGAGAGAGAGAGAGAGAGAGAGAGAGAAAGAGAGAGAGAGAGTGAGTGAATAGGGTTTTGTGATTTCCCTCTTTATAGAACTAGAAGACACTTAGGTGTACTAAGTGCAAATTGTTGCTCACTGTTAGATTGACTGTTCATAATGTGCACAGATCCTGGCCATTGAAAAGATTCACAGCTTTCCCACCATTTTTTGAAAAAAAAAAATTTCTTAATAAGTGGGGTCTTTTATCATAGTAAGACATTTTTTTCACCCCCACTAGTATATAAGGTTAGTATGCGACATTAGCATTC
>MU832865.1:0-65146 GCA_029204225.1 Diphasiastrum complanatum | reverse complement strand
TTTTTGCTGGGGTTTCAGTGAGTATCTGAACTTTGAATGCCAGTCGATCGATGAGGATTGCAAGTGTTGCTCAGGCAACTGTTATTGAAATGACAATCTGAGCAATATACACCCGGCCCCTCCCCCTCCCCTTCCCCCCCGGCCCTCCCTTCAAGGCACATGTGACAAATTTAGGAAGGTAAAGTTCAAAAGCAAATGTTCAACATGAGATGTTGGACGGAAAAGAATGGAAAAACAGCAAAAGAAAGTTCAGGAACTCATTCATCGAAGTCTCTAATGACTCCAGTATACTTGTGTCATGGTATGCTGGACCCTGGTCTCATCACTACTTATCTTGTTTTTTCATGCCATTAGCCATTTTCATACAAAAGTCCAGGAAGTCCATAGGTGCAGCCCAAAAGCCTCCACCTAATTATATTTGACTCACGGGGACTATCTATGAGTTTCATTCCAAGTTTCAAACAGACCTTTGCATATTTTGGATCCAGACAATAGCTCGACTACAATCCGCTATGGCATCTGGAATATGTCCAAGTGCTTGAGAAGCTGCTGCTCGGTTGCAAAAGAGTACGGCATAAAAAGGTCGAGATTCACCGTTGCATGCAAAAGCAGCTGTATAATGCTCTATAGCTTCTGCATATTTCCTGATTGGAAAGCCTCATTCCCCGCAGCCTGGAAGTCCAGCAACATAAGACCAGTTCAGCCAAAAAATGTAATGTCATCTTCTTTGAAATCAGTTTAATAAGGACAAACACAAACAAACTTGTCTCAATCAGCCAACACATTATCTACACCCACAAACTTGAACTACCTTGCGAAAACATCAACCTCTCATAATTGAAATAAATAGTTGAAATCTCCTTTTGATTTAAGAACTGAAAGGGAAAGCAATTCACATCAGCAACTGAATGTGCACATATGAGGACCAAGCAGTCAATACATAACTCAAAAGAGTTCTAATGAGGAAGCCTTCGTACAAACAAGGTCAAGTTTTTTTTTGACATGCTAAACAGGCCTCGCGTCACTGTCATTCCAAGGAAAGGTTAATTGCAAAAACGACGTTGAATATATTAAAGCATGACTTATAGATATAAAAAATATATAACAAGCAGTCGTTGAGAAGTTAGAACCAGACTGCACAATGAAGAATGACATTGAAATAGAGCAGGCTAGCAACCATCAATAGACATTGACCACAATGAGAATGTGAATGAAGGAGAAAAAGACAAAGGACCATGCACATACTGAACCTACAAAGTCAGCTTTCATGTCCAACAATGTTTTCTTGAGTGCTCTTAGTGAAAGATAATTTCAAACCAATAAATAGGTGTAAAAGCAGGATTAATTATTTAACAGTTGTGTGGATCTGGTGTTAGGTTAGACTGGCATATGTTCTACTCTTCATAGCTCTAGTATTTCTGATTGCAAGGTTCAGACATTATGGTACGCATTTTGTGTCACCTTGCACAGAGCATTTTTTGCAGGAAAAATTTCAAACAACTTATAAGGTGAGAGCACGTTCAGAAGCAAATAAGGAGCATGCAAAAATCCCCCTTGGAGGCTGCCTTAAAAACTTGGCTCCATCGCATCCTAACCACAGCCCAGGCTACCAACCACGGCTAGTTCAAGACAGCTGCCTCCCACATGCATGTCCAATCTGTTTTTCCACTATTATTTAACTCCTAACTCAAATCACTGTGGTCTAGCTGTAATTAATCGTGAATTATGTGGTTGTCACCTAACCCCATTGCACTTTCCTCTACCAAGGTTGGATACTGACTAGCCCTACTTAATCCGGGTCATAACAGATGACACAGGTATTGAAAAAGAACAAAACAAAGAGATGGTAAGTAGTCACATATATAACTAGCGATGAAGGTGATAGTGGGAAAAGGGTGTGACGGGTATATGGGAAAGAGTAAATATAGATTAGATTTCACCTACAATAGCAGTGAACAATGATGCCATAAATGGAGTAGTAGTAGGAGATGGTATTAAAGAATCGCAGTTCATTGAAGTTGAGGCAATATGCGTGAACTTCATACGCAAGACATTGAACACAAGAGTCATGATCTCCGAGTGTAGGTGAAGACACAGGAGAGAACATTGGATATTGGAGTTGCGAGATAGAACGTGCTCAGATGAAGTAGAAGAACAAATAGAAAGACAACTGAAGGATTAGAGCTCATTGCAGGGTTGAAAATGTGATTGCATGAACTGGTACAATAAACATGTTACTTTTTGAGAATAAATAAATAAATGAGGCCTATTTTTGCAATATTGAAAGCAACCTTAGAAGGATAGAGCTGCTCTTACCTTGTGTCGCAAGAGGTCACGAATAAGAAGAGATAATGTTGACATTGGTTCTTTTTCATTATCCACAGCATTATTGAACCTGCAATAACAAGGCATATCTTAAGCCAATAGCAATTTTGTGCTTAGCATGCTCTTAGAACAGCTTATAACACAGAAACAGCCTGTAGAATCTTGTGAATAATGACATCTACTTGAAGTTACTAGTCATCCAAAGTAAAGCATCAAATCAGAGATAACTTCCTACTTTTCATTTAGCCAAAAACAAGAAACACAATTAACGCCACCCCACTACTTTGCCATGAATATGGTGTTGGCTGTTGTTACTCCCTGATCTGTTGCTACTGCAATTTCCCAAACTCTGCTGCAACACAGCCTCTTGAGACATAAGAAACATGCCTTTGTGGTTGCCAAAAGAAGCTGCTAATCTTCTACTTTAGAGTTCTACATCCGACATCACACTTCCTATGGAGTAAGTCTACCCTGAGCCCTCACGACACTTCCTATGAGTAAGTCTACCCTGAGCCCTCACGACACGTCCTTTCTGATTTTCAGCCTCGTACATTTTACTGCTTGAGAGAGAAACCTCAACAATTTCCCAGGCCCATCACAAAGCAGATTAATCCTCATAATTTTAATTTTCCAGAAATTACTATCAAAACAAGAAATTGCTATTTACAGATTATGTTTCTGCTGTTCTTGAGTGACAACAGTAATCTTCTGAGCTATTGCAAGCTCTCTTTGTCATCCCTACATCTGTACTACATCAGAACATATTACCAACTTGTGACCGATGCTAGTCACATTACGCATTTATACCACAACATCAATCATCAACTCATCCAAAAGCAATTTGGCATTTTTCCATTCCTGCTTGCAACACAGTTCATCTGCAGACTGCTGTCAGAGGTATATCTTTTGAGGCTCTACTTCCAAATACATACTGTTATAAACAGTTTCCCATCTCTTTTACGGTACTTTCTAGAGTAGCCGACATACGATTTGTCACAATCACGTAATGGAAAGATAGTGCATAGGGGTTATCACCAGCTACTATCAAGTGATCTAGTTTCCATTGAGCAGTTGCATTTGCTTGGCAGGACAGCAAATAGTGGTTTTACATGCTATCATTAAGTGATTCTTATCAATTACTCGACCAACTCGTACTTGAGGTAGCAAATTTAAAACCATGACACGTGCTGCATCTAGTTCATCTCAAGAGAATCTTGGCACTGGAGTGAGTTGATTCAAGGAAGAGATGAAGACAGAGGTCAGGGATATCTAAATATCCATCATGGAGATTATATGATCATTTATCATGATTGCAACGGAGGCTATGATCCACAAGATCATGACCAACAGTCGAATATATCAAGTTTGCTTCTGACGCCCATTCCACTCTTGCTCCACATGATGCTTGTTGCAATTCGTCAAAGCACCACTACTATACCAGCTTTACTTAATCTTACTGCGGCTTCAGTTGTCCATCCTAAGTGTCACAATTATGTCCCTTACCCGTGTTTTCATTTATCAGATGGTGATGAACTGGAAATTGGTTGGCAAAACATCAAACTTAATTCAAGATGTCTCCCAAAAGCGACAAGCAGCAGTTCCAGCTAGCAGCTATACATCTGGATTGTACACCTTCTGCATGGAGGTGGATATATAAAAAAGACTAATCACAGCATGGTTTGAACAATTAGAGAGTTTTCCAGCAGGGTATTAATATTGCTACAGTTGATCCACTGTGGCAAAAATGTCAGGCAAATGAGGCACATACAGAGGGTTATTAAGCACATGCATGTGCAGATGATACAAAGTGTTATTCGATTCTGAGTGTTCGACAGCACAAACAAAGGTATGTTTAAATCGTCTATTACATCAGTGACCAGTTGCTATTGTTCTAGATGCTATGAATGAGCCACAGCACTACCATGATTGGGTGGAAATATTTTCAAAAAAGTCACGATATGAACATAAGGTTTATATACACCATGGTTGCATGTTCCACTGCAACCACATTCTGGAATGCGAAAGAATTTGCATTTGATCTGCTACGGACAGCATGTGATAGTCTATAGAGAGAGAGAGAGACAGAGAGAGAGAGAGAGAGAGAGAGAAAAGAAGAACCAGCTTTATTAATGTCTTTTCCATGCCAAAAGGCATATAAGACAGATAATAGTACATGTCAAGTATGTGGTAACCATGGGAGCGTATATAAATGTCTTTACCAAGAGAAAACTATGCATAAAAGATGATCAACATAACTGTAAACTACAAACTGTCAATAAGTGGGAGCAAAATAACTGCTAAGAATAAAATCATCTAGCACTGCTGCTGACAAAGGATGTGATGCGAGCTGTAGCAGGAGGTAATACTAATCGTCGCTGACGTCGGGTAGTGCGAGCTGCCGCATGACTGTGCGTGGTGCACTTTCTCTAATATCTGTGAGGTGGTGTATCGTCATCGTCGTCATCAAATTCCTAGAGAAAAATGAGGTACTCTGAGAACTTTGCCCTTGCTTCTTTGCTAAGAATGCTTGCTCCTTAAAATTGTCCCTGTTAACAAGATTTTGCCTGTAGCAGTAAAGAAAGCTTTGTCTCCCGTAAAGACATCATCATAACAAAGTTTTGATAGGCCAAAGGTAAACTATTAAGCATGATAGATACCAAAACTAAATCCAGAACACTTTCTCCAACTGCAATAAGTTGCCCTCTCACATCTTTCACTCACGTGAAGTAATCCATTATCGATTCACTTGTACCCATTTTTATGTATGTGGCTTATTAGTTAAGAATAAAATTTGAGATTGATTTATAGTCTCGCATAAATTCTTTAGAATATCCCAAGCCTCCTTGGGTCTAGCAGCATCCATGATGTGGGGAATAATCATATCTTTAACAAAAAAGTTAATAATATGATAAGCTTTTCTCCTTTTCTTTAGATACTCTCACAGCTCCATGTCTGTAGCTGGAGGAGGTATCTCAACACCTATGACAATGTCCCAATATTCTCAATCCTAGAGAATATTTTGCATCTTGTACTTCCAGATGCTAAAGTTTGTAACATCTAGCTTACTAGATTCCAATAACACAACATCATTCGATCCTGCCATTGTCAAACAATAATATTGACGTGCAGAAACTTTTTTTGGATGATAAGATCTCCTAGAAGATCCATGTTGTTCTCATAAAAATGTTGACTCCACACACAACTAATGCTCCTACAATAATCCATTTGCACACCTGCAAAAACAATCTCTCTCCTCACATAGAATCTTGATAGCTTTCAAGATCAAGAAGCCAGCTCTGATACCATGTTGGAATTTCAAGCTCAAATTTAAGATAGGAGTGAACTATTCATATTAGCACTCACACATGCAAATCAAGATCAAGATCAACACATGCAAATCAAGATCATTCATTACAGAGAACTTAGATTAGTTGAAGAATGAGCATAGCTCTCTACAATGGAATGAATTTTAAGGTTTTATTTTGGGTAAAGGCCCTTATTATATTTCTAAGTCAAAAATCATGTTCTATTCTAGAACTAGTGTGCCCTCCTACATGCAAGACTAATTAATTTGACTTTAGGACTTTGACTTTGATATACTAAAAATATTAATGGCCCCTAAAATAAGTCACAAGCATGGCCAAACCAACATTAGGGGTGCAAATAAACCCTAATTTCTAACAGTTTGCCCCTTCCTAGCCAGCTAATTTTCTTCTGCTCCGAAACCCTATCTGCAAGTTATTTCCATCCCTCTATGACCATAAGTTCTCCGATTATTCCTTGAACTTGCCCATTCCTCTTCCAGTCACAAATTGACTGTTTTCCCACTATTTGCTTGATCTAATGTTCTGATATCAAATGTTCACAGTGAACTTCACACCATCTCACAAATAAATGGCGTATTTTACGATTATTGATCTCAAGATATAATCAGAGTAGTTACGAGCACAATTTCTTTTGGTAGCATCCCCCCCTGCCCCCCAAGTCACGGGCACCTAAGAAGAAAACGAGGCATCTCCTCTAGGATCTCACCATTCTTCTCTCCAAGACCATTCTAATGCTGATGCATGGACCATGCAAAGCAGAAACCAGTTCATGCCACTTAGTACCCTGAAACATAGGGCATGACATGCAGAAATTATTCAAAAATGTCCTGCCACCATGTACCTCATGTGGTCCACGCAAATATGGCATGTAGCAAACTTATTTCGATAACCAGCCTGGTGTGATAAAAGATCGTATATGATGAAGACTATCACCAGGAAAACAAAACCATTCAAATTAAGTCCCCATTACACTGATTCAATGATTGCAAACCGTGCTCACATCTTACAAAGCAGACTGCTAAAGTATTAGATTCACTCCTATCTTGCTCAAAAAGCATTAAAAAAAACAAAGCCCCTTTTATTTCATAATCAAAAGCATCTATAGTTAATAAAGTGTGATGTCATCTTAGCAACCAATGACTTTCCTCTTCCCCACCCCACCAAGTCCTTGCCAGAGAGTTTGTAGTAAATTCAACATTGCTCCAGACATTAATTTGCAGTAGGCTACGAGAAACCATATCCTGTCCAGTTGGGATAAGCTCAACTAGTAACCTGCCACTTGGCCTTGCATAACAAACCCAAGAATCTGGACATCCAAGATCGAAATCAAACATGCTAATTTTTTGCAAAGCGACATTGGAAAAATGTAAGCTCTATGAGTGTCAGTGAACTTGATTCAAGGCTTATTAAACTCTGCTGCAGTCTCATCCAAGCACGCTACTCATCTCACCTATGTAGACATCCTTCCTCCATCTTTTGAATCAACTCCAAAGCTTCCTCCAATTTTCCTAAGTGAAAGTATGCTTTTGCGGTAAATTTCTGTCGCCATAGCTTGACATTAGAGTATAAACTGTAATCAAATGCTGCCTCAGAGCGGTCAGTTGCCAGATTTGACAAACTCTTTCCTATGTTTACAGGAAAATTGCGCTCAGCTAAAGCCAAACTTTGCTCACAAAGTTGAATCACCTCTTCGAACCTTCGAAGCTGCAAACACCCCAATTTTGAAAACCGTAAAAATCCCTACTTGCACTCAATAAAATGAGGTAATTTCACATTTATGCACCAAGCCTCAAAAATAACCAGCAAGTAACCTTCTGAAGGAAAGCTTGTGTCAAAGCAAAATAAAAAGCTAATGCACAGAACTATAATAGTAAAGATAAACAGTGTAACAGACCCATAAACATACAAACTACAATCTCAGATTCCCAAAGCTTATTATCTATAATGGAAAGCACTTAGAAGAATTCGATACTCTAAAAAATAACCCGACAACAAGCCAATAATTGTTCAAGAGGTATGTGAGCCCAAAATATGCTGCAGACCTGAAGACGCATTGAAATTTCTAGTACAAAACATCAACGTGTGGAGTGAAAGCACATAGTGGGAAGGAAAAGTGACAATACTAATCATAAAAGCTCCACTGAACAAGAAGATGATTTTAACTCCAGAAATATTGTAATGTGCAAACTAGGTCAATGCTGCAGACCAATATTGATTAAATAGAGAAAAATCTTACAGCAAATAGCGCATGAGCCTTAAGTTCAAGCAGATGATCCGAGTGTGGACTGCATTTAAGTGCTTCATTTAACAAGCGCAAAGCTGCTGTTGCATCAGTAGAACTTTTGCTTTCCAAAAGCCCCACCATTCGCTCTGAAAACTCATGCACTTGCTGCCCATATTGACATAAAAAATTAATACTGATTTCCACAAGCTAAAAAGTGGCATAACATTCAACCGTGATTCATAAGGAATACAAGTACTCTCAGAAAATCAACCGAATAGATGAACAATAATGTGTTTAACACTACTTAAAGCTCATTGTTCTTTGAAAAAACCCAACTTAATGGGCATGATATTTAAAGACAAGAACGTTTGGAATAATACAATAGAGACAGATAAGTTAGACCAAATGAACAAATACGCTGGTGAAAATTATAATGTTAAAATTCACCTTTCTAGCATCAATCCCCAAAAAATGACAATAACCTAAACACCTGCATAATGACCACTAATTGTCAAAACTAAGTATAAGTTGATAATGCCTCAGTCTGTATAGTTACTCTGGTGCAGCATCAGCTAATTTGACCAGAAAAACCAGACATTGAATGTACAAAATCTATTCCTAGCCCAAAAAACTCTTTTGGAATTATGGTCGAGTATAGCATATGACACGTGTGCCTTTGAACAGTCAATTCCCACAATTTAGGAAATAAGTTCAATAGCTTTTAAATATAATCTTATGCCAAATATAAGCACGTCACTTCAAGCTGGTGAATTTGCTTTTTACTCATTGATAGTGCACCAGTGTGTTTTTTTTTGGTGTGTGTGTGTGAGTAGCCTGTAGGATCATGAATATCGAATCTCGATTAGATCATTTATGATATGAATCATTAATGATTTCAATTTGCAATAGAACCTTATAGTTCTGGCATGACCTCAGTTTTATAATTGAAAATTCTGGCAAAATTACCAAGAAAAACCTCAATTTTTTTTCAGATGTTCAAATCAGCCGATTCCGAACCTGACCCAACAAATTCGAACTGGTCGAATCGGCCAATTTGAATCGGTGCTAGAAACCATGACTTGGAAGATAGGCTTGACCCAAGGGTCACTTATGTGAGGTGGCTTATAAAGGGTGGCACTCTAATTGTTTCATTCTTAAGCCTCAACATCTACCGGATAAGAATCTAGGCAATAGAGAAGATCCTAGCTAGTGGAGCCCATCAGGGCTGCCATAGAATAATTAGGACCATGCACATGCTAGGTGGTGCCTGTTGGTCTTGCCACCTAGTAAGGACTTTAGGAGGTGTGAAAAGAGGTGAAAAAGAGAGGTAAAGGCACCACTCCCACCATCTCCATGCTTCACTTTTCCAACTTGGCTTGACTTTCTCGACGAGCTCTCTAGTCACATAAGCCTCTTTTGCTACTAAACTCTTGAATTTTTTAGCAAGCCTCTCTTTGTGCATAATGGAGCCCATTGTATCCTCTAGTAAAGGAACTTCCTCTTCATTGCCCACACCTGAAGTTGACCAATTGCAATTGGTCTAGGCGATTAATTCTTTACAAAAAACACATCCTAGTGATGCAGTCTAGGCACGTGGTGGCGAACAAGAATGGTATAGCCAAAGCCAAAAACCAAGTAACTCTAGCATCCTCATGTTTATGGATGTTGTCGAGAAAATTGTTTTTTAATACACCTATTTTTGGCCCCCACATCCTCAACTGCTCTACAGTAGGTCCCTCCCACTCATGACCGATCCTAGAAACATGTGTCATCATTTGTCTCCATGCAAGGGTCTTAGCCACATTAAAAAAAGGGGAGGTTGCACAAGTAAAAACACTAACAAACCGAAACTTGTGCCACCTCTTTATGTGACTATTGAAATCTTGCCATGTAAACATCCCTACCAGCAAGCCTAGGCGGACGAACCTAATGCCTTCTGCCTCTGCTAGTGCCACTGATACCCAAGGGCACAATGCAAACTGCAGTGGCTGTGATGAGGAAGCCACATTTTACAATTTACAATGAGAAATAATAACGATACATGATGGTACGTACAATCTTAAAATTCTAATTTCAAACTACAAGTAACTAATTACGGCCTGGGTAACAAATTGCATTAAATTTAAAGTTAAAATTAAGATTAATAGATCCAACTCTACATGTATCAACAGTGAAGCCCTTGCATGTGTACAACCTGCAATGATATATCTACACAATTGAAGCAATTGTGTCTGTTATTCTCACAGGGCCACCTGAGTAGTTGTTCTCACACTTGCACGTCCACCTCCTGCCCGAGGTGCCATAACCCGCAAGTGAGCGGGTCTCTTCTCATCAGCTCGCTATTGAGACTGGCAGATACGCAAACCTGCCACGACCATAACGGATCTGTCGGTGCTGTACATTACAAGAGGTTGAGGATGAGTTTCACTTTATTTTCTTATGTCCAGCTTACTATGAGATCAGAGGCAGATACCACTGTCTTTATCGGGACACTCCACTCACGCTTGGTTCCTTCTTTGCCTATCCCGATGCGAGATGTGTTGGTTTACTGTTGCGAGAGTTGTTCTCCTAGAGATCTTCACTTATGCCGGGTGATCAGGATGTTGACCACAGCCAGCCACATATTACACTTTTCTTTCAAAAAAGAGTTAGGGAGGATACTTCTGATAGTGAGATTGACATTCCAGCTCGCCGACAGAAGCTCTAGCGTCTTCCTCGACCGTCCAGAGTTCATCATCAGAGGCCACTGTGTGCCTCACACCAGATCACACAGTTTTTCTCTTTCGGTTAGTGAGTTGTACTCCTCCGCGTAGCTGGTGGTTAAGCTACTGCTTTAGCTTTGGTTTTATTTCCAGTTTATTTTGTTTATGGCTTTAGCAGATAGAAATAGGTCCAACATGGACAAAGCTCCTTTCTGATGTACTTTTTCTTTGTCTTATGTGCCCAAGGGCACCCGAAAGACATTATATATATTCTATTCTATTCTATTCCAACATGGACAAAGCTCCTTTCTGATGTACTTTTCTTTGTCTTATGTGCCCAAGGGCACCCAAAAGACATTAATATATTCTATTCTCTCTCTCTCTCTCTCTCTCTCTCTCTCTCTCTCTCTCTCTCTCTCTCTCTCTCTCTCTCTCTCTCTCTCTCTCTCTCTCTCTCTCTCTCTCTCTCTCTCTCTCTCTCTCTCTCTCTCTCTCTCTCTCTCTCTCTCTCTCTCTCTCTCTCTCTCTCTACACATATATACATATATATATGGATAACGGACTTTCGCATTGCCTCCGCTTTACACTGGGTCAGTTCCAAGTTTCCTCACACCAGCTATACGTGGAGACGAGATGCTACCAGGGCATCCCTCATATGAGCAGACTTTGTCAGATCTGTGCATTGTGGGAGGTGGAGTCAGAGGAGCATTTTCTATTTAGATGCCATGTCTATTATGAGATCTGGGGATGCTATCATTGTCTTTTCCGAGACTCTCCGGTCACACTTCGCTCACTCATTTCCTATGTTGACCCTCGATGTGTGGCACTGATGTTGCGTGAGATGTTTCTGCTCTGCAAAGATATTTGTCAGAGAGATCAGCATGGATACCATGACTCCCAACAGACCCATATTACCTCCTTTTTTTCTAGGAGACGATCTAGAGCAAGCATTGATGCCGACATTTTGTCAAAGGATGAGTCAGATATCTTACCTCGGGATTCTCATCGAGATTGGCAACAATATATTGCCTACAAACCACATGCCAGGGCTACCAGGAGACCTCATAGATCTCGAGCTCATGTACGTCGGCCCACTACTTCAGCACCAGCATCTTCTTCTATCCTTTCTTTCTTTAGCAGCGGTCCTGCGGTGACATGATCTACCATATAGTTCAGACGGTTATTCTATAGCTATACAACACCCCATTGTACCATATTTCAGACCTCCATGTCTAAGGGCAGTTTAGTTTAAAGTTTTTGTTTGGTCTTGATAGACCAGACAAAATCTCTAATAAAGACGTTAATAAATCTCTAATAAAGACGTTAATAAAGCTCGAGTGACATGGCAGGGGCCTTTGGGGGTCAAACCAGACTTTTATCGCTCCAGTTTCCCAGAGCTAGACAGTGCTCGGGTCCCAGTTTTGCCTCGTTACCTGGATAGTGGACTTTCACATTGCCTCCGATTTACACTGGGACAGTTCTGAGTTTCCTCACACCAGCTATATGTAGAGACAGGGCGTTTCCAGGGAATCCCTCACATGAGCAGACTTTGTCAGATGTGTACAGTAGGGGAGGTGGAGTCAGAGGAGCATTTTCTTTTTAGATGCCCCATCTATTATGAGATCCATGGATGTTATCACTGTCTTTTCCGAGATACTCCAGTTACATTGCGCTCACTCATTTCATATGTTGATCCTCGATGTGTTGCATTGATGCTGCGTGAGATGTTCCTCCTCCGTAGAGATATTTGTCAGAGAGATTGTGATGGATACCATGACTCCCAGTGGACCCAAATTACCTCCTTTTTTTCTAGGAGACGTTCCAGAGTAGATATTGATGCCGACATTTTGTCCGAGAATGAGTCAGATATCTTATCTCGGGATGTTCACCGTGATCGCCGACAGCGTGCTGTTTCTACACAGAGACTTCGCCTATCTAGAGCTCACATACGTCGGCCCTCCTCGTCAGTTCGTGCATCTTGATCATCATCATCTTCTTCTATCCTTGCTTTTTTCAGCAGTGATCCTGTGGTGACATGATACGGTCTATCCTACAGCTCAAATGGTTATTGTACAGCCTTAGTTATATGATTCCCGATGTACCATATCTCAGACTTTCATGTCTTGAGGGTAGATGAGATACTTTAGTTGTTTAGTCTTGTTAGGTTAATATCTAGTTGTTGTTGTTGTTTGATTATGGAGACATTTAAATGCTCCGTTCAGTATCTATCACACTTGAGATGTATTTACTTTGTCTTATATGCCTTTTGGCATTAAAAGACATTAATAAAGCTCTCTCTCTCTCTCTCTCTCTCTCTCTCTCTCTCTCTCTCTCTCTCTCTCTCCATCATAGTTACATTTTGTCATTAGCAGTTATTAGCAACTATCAGACATTAGTAGGTACTAGATGATGTTTTTAGAAGATACATTTCATACATGTTTTCTTTATCGTTATCGGAGACGTTTTACAAGATCCCTATTTGCACCACACACTTGATATGTACTTTCTATCTTATATGCCTTTTGGCATGGAAAAGACATTAATAAAGCTTTCTTTCTTTCTTCTTTCTCCCTCCCCCTCTCCCTCCCTCTCTCTCTCAGCTCAATGCTCAATGGTCACAAGACCTACAATGCGTGCAAAAACCAATCCTGTTTGGGAATAGTTTCATTTTGAAAAAACAAAAAATTGAAACCATTTTATTCAAGAGAAATCCAATTTGAATGGTCCGTTCAGATTGGTTCCATTAAAATTGGTGCTTCGCTAATCAAAACACGATTCGAAGAAACTTTTGTATGGCTTGTCGAACGATATTGTTAGTGATCGAGACTCCAAGTTCATTGACAAAGTTTGGCAATCAAGGTGCAAGTTGCAGTTGATTTTGTGCAGGATATGCAAGAAATGCTACAAAAACAAAGAACGCATTAAGACTGCTCCTGATAGAGCCCAATTTTATGCTTACCACGGCTGCTCTCCTCAAGAATTTGAGGTCAAAACTTGGGTGTATCTTAAAAGATTCCAAGGTACTTCAAACTGAGAAACGCCATAAGTTATCTCCTCAATATAGCATTTCTTAAAAGGTTGTTAAGAAATTCAACCAAGTCGCTTATCAGCTAGATCTTCCAATTGCAGTTGGAGTTCCCATGTAAGTCGTTTGAAAGAATGACTTAGTAGAAAGGATAACCTAAATCCAAAAAGTGAACTATTTGAGTTGGAGGATCTAACTACCTTTGTGCCAATGGTGCCCGAAAAGATTCTCGATGTTCACCAACGCCAATCGAGAAACCCATTTGGATGGTTTCTTAATATCTCGTACACTGGAAAGGGGAATCAAATGATGAGGACACTTGCAAGAAGGAAGAATACTTAAGCCTAAGGTGACAAGTCTCATTTTGTGGGACTAAACGAGCCGTAGGTCATTTGGGTGCCGCGTGTCAACGTTCTATTGGAATGAGGCAACCCTTTGTTATTGACCCACGACAATGCGTGCAACTAACACGTGTCAATGGTTCAGACGTAACCATGATGGCAAAGGTGATCCCATCCGTACCATGTATATATAGGTCGATCCCGTGAGCTTGGTATTCACTCTCACCTGGAGAATGCAGAACTTTTCCCACGTGGTTAGGCCAAGACGTTATCTTGCCTCAAGATGTAGGTATGCAAAAGTTGAAGATAGAATGCAGTGGTATGGGATGTCGCATAATATATATATTCAGCATTCTTGCTTTATAAGAAAACTCACCAAAAAAGATAACCAACCATCAAAAAAAGTTTTGAACAATAATATGCAAAGCAAAACAATTTTTCAGATATTTTGAGCAGTATAGTTCACAAGACTATCTTGTCAAACTATATTGAGTACTCTAACAACTGAAGTTATTGTTTAGGTAGTAGTACAATAGAGTCATTTCTAGTGCTTCTCAAGAGAAGTTGTCAACGTTACTGACCTGTGACTTTCTAATTCCCTCCAAAGCTTCTGATACAATTTTTGGATCATCGCCAACATCATCCTTTGACCTCCTTAAACACTCTCCAAAAAGCGATGCTGCTGCTTCAGTCTCTCCTAGCGCTAGATGGCAACTGCATCTCATTTGATTTTACATATTCAGCTCGTCCTCCAAAAGGACCATTTTGGAAAGAGCTTTCAACGATGAGCAGTAACAAGCCTTGCGAATCAACAGATAATATCTCCATCACTTAAAACCCTTAATGTGAACCTTCGATTTCCACAACATAATGAAGCACATATCAATACAGTAAAGCAAAAGGCTTGATTATAGTTACTAAATTCTAAAAGATGACCTTGCAGCTCGTAAGTGAACTCGAAGGAATGACGGATCCACAGCCATAGCGCGCATGCAATCTGTTAAAGCTTCCCTTACCCGGCCCACTACCATTCGCGTGGCTGCACGATTGCTGTAACATAGCATGGATGCTCTAATACAGCTTTGTGATGTCTCATTTGGAGATACACTGCTTGCACCACGTGAATAATACTCCTCTGCTTTCGGAAAATCCCCATTTGCATAGGCCTGATTTCCCCTGCTTTCGAAATAAAAGACACAAACACATTCAACAAGCAATCATCAGTTTGACTGAATTTTTCAATTGCTAGTCAATCTTTACGTAAACCCTACACAAACCCAAAAGAGGGAAAAACCCACAAAAATTTGAATTGGAAGATCCCAAACGGCCTATTAAGTGGCTGAGTAGGTCCATAACAGACGTCAAAGTGCTCACCTTTGAATTGACTAATTTCTTATGCAGCTGGATCAGTCCACAAAGGATGTCCACCTGGTCAATTTATGGCTCAAATACTACCTTGGATCACTTGGAATTTCAATTATAGCTTCATGCGAAAGTTTGACCATAAAGTCAGCTAATCCTTAACAATTTAAAAGCTAGGGAGAGGTCAGGAATTTTCAACCTGCCATTAAGATGAGATAATCCAATTTGAGTCCTCTTTGTCACAGGCAATAAATAAGCATCTTAGCACCACTATACCCCAAATCCTTCCATAAGATTAATAAGACAGACAAGAACTCTATACCTGAGGCATAGACCAAAACTGTATGCAGAAACTGCATACATCTGACAAAAAGTGTCACTGAATGAAGGTATCATTTTTTACCATTCCAAAATCACGAAATCAGCACCTTAGGACCCAAGTCCCCCATACTGTTAAAGTGAGGCAAGAACTGTATACCTGAGGCGCCATCGCTCACAAGCCTGTTCTGCAGCAACACCTACAGGAGCTCTTGAATAAATTGCTGGCACAGTCTCAACACTCAGTCCACTATTTGAAGAGAGGGTGACAGATGGTGTAGTTGATATGCTAGGCATGTCCTCTGAAGGTCTAGACGACATGTTGTTTAATGAGCATGGACTACTACACGCCTGGTTAAACTCGCTTCTAGATCTACTTGTAGGTGTCACCATATCAGGTTTCTCCAGCAGAATATCTGGTTTTGTTTCTTCAATAATTCCTGGCTCGTTGTTATCTTTTGATGTGAAATCTGTGTGAGCAGAAACTGCCGAATCTAGATCAACGTTAGGAGTCAGAAACTGGGCAGACTTTGGAGTCCCAACTGCAGCTCGCTCAGGATACATTTTTCGTGTGTGCCGTCTAGAAGCTGACAAAGATGACGTAGGCGAAGACATTGCAGAAAAAGTGAATGACTTCATGTTGCTGTTATTAGAAGATGATGCAGATGAGGATTCAGCACCTGGTCCTTTTTCAGCATCCAGTTTTGTGTGTTGCGACGGAACTTCACCTCCAAAATATGGTACCTGTCCCACATCCGAATTAGGTCTTTTCAGCTTCCCCTTCATTGAGACAAACTCATTCAAAAATGCATCGTTGGCAGTCCACCAGGTATGCTCCTCACCACTTCCTGGGTGTTCTTCCCAGCTAGGTTCACCTTCCCCTATGTTCTCATCATCAAGGTTCAGATCCCCGGCTGCCGCTATCATCTCCTCAATTGCTAAATCATCCTGCAACTTCTGCCCAAAATAAAACGTGGACTCTCCTTCTTCCTCACTGTCAACAGATGGAAACGGAATATCCCAGGAACTAGCAAGCCGACCGAAATCAGACATGTTTGAATCAGGATGAAGAGGGGATGAACATTCAATTTCCACAGGTAATTGAGAGGAAAAATCTGACGAGGCAGAAGAGGCACCTATCTTGATGGGGTCACCAGGCCTGGGCTCTTCCTTCCTGTTCAAAGGTGAGTAATGTTTCAAAGGTTTGGAGGATATATGCCCACCCGGTCTGCTAATGATATTTTGTGCGTGCACCACTTTGTCCTTCTTCTTTTTTAGAATCTTGTCACTAGCATTACGAGCCTGGAATACAAAGGATGGACTTGTTGTGGCAGAGAATCCATCTTGATTTAAAGTAGAAAGTGTTTCTGTGAGGACCGAACCAGCAGATAAGGATGTGCCTACTTGAGTATCATCCTCTGAATTCCTATCAACTTCTGCAGGACTTTCTGCTTCAGAAGTAAATATGTTTGACGAGGAACCTATAGGCCCCGAAACTGGGACAAACTTGGAAGAACTTGCATCTGGTAGGCTAACGCTATTTACATCAATACCTGTCCTTTGTATGTCAAGTTTTCCAAGCTCACAAAACCAATCAAGATCATCAACACTGGCTACTAGATTGCTCCTAGCTGAACTACAATCTAAATTGCCGACTGAAGACGACATCCAAACTGATGTTGTGGCTTTCAAAGGTGATGACACATTCGAAGTGTCACTGGTTGAATTGGTACCCTTCACTGCTCTGAAAATAAACCTCTCTTGCAATTCCTGGGACCCATTATTTGTGGAGGAAGTTTTCTGTAAAATGCTGGCTTGAAGATGCTCAGTTTCCCCTACTCCAACTTGTGAACATTGTGCACATGATGTAGAGGATGTAGAGGATGCAGTGCATAGCCTATCTGCATCATGCTTCAACCCTTCTTCTGCGGAGTCGTGATATAGAGGCTTTAAGATCTCTTCATAAAAATGCTCATCGTTCTCAGGGAAAAACCAAGAACTAGATGCACCATTGAGGTTCCAAGTTGACAGAGCTGGAGGTTCAGAAGATTGATGTCCATATAATGTATCCTTATCTTCTGTTTGCTTCAATGCAACCTCATCATTCATTTGTCTAGCAAACAAACTATCATTTTCATTATGCTTGTCAAAAGGCTGTTCAAAAATATTCTGATCAAATTCTTCATTTGAAACCTTTCCATCTTGAGATGAAGTCTCCCAAACCCAAGAATTCGCATCGCTAGGTTTAGCACCCATATCTTCCACCTTCAAGGTTCCTGTGATTGAATCATAAGTAGCAGGTTGGAACTTGCTAGCATCTTTCCCGGACATGAGCTTCTCAAATGTAGGATGTACTGCAGCAGCAGTGTTATTTAGCAAAAAGGGGAATTCCAAACCAGCTGAGGAGCTCAGGAATGAGAGATTACCAAGAATATCTTCTGACAGATAATCGTCAAGTGGAAAGACTGAATTCGAACTAACAGGAGAGAAAACATGATCTTTCGCTCTTGAATTGAAGGATCGTTCAGCTGTCACACGAGAATCAGATGCCACGGGTGAGTCAGCACCTCCTCTTCTGAAGCCAGAAGATGGATCGAAAAATACAGAAGCTCCGGTTAATGTGCCCTTCCCTTTAACAGGATGCAAGCTCTTCCTCTGCTTTAATAACCGATTTTTGCTGAGTGTCACTGACACGGATGGGTCTCCTGGTTTTCTTTCTCTTGCAGTTGCTCCAGCCCCAAACACAAAAACTCCAGACGGTTCCCCATCATGGGCAGTCGAGCTGTCTACTCTTGATTCTGAATCTAGAAGCCAAATAAGCATGAGAAGACATCTCCAAAAACGATCGTTACTGAAGGAGCTACAATAACAAAAGAATTAGCAATCGGTGTACCTGGGACGTTCGTTTCAACTGCCGTCCGATCCTCCTTTACTGCATTTCTTGATCTACTAGAAGATTCTCCTGTCTCGAAGCCTGATTCCTGAACGTTGTATGAATCAATAAAGGGGGAAGAATAAAACCCAAAACTGGAACTTTCTCTTCCAATATCATATGTTTCTGCATCAAGGGGTGCCCCATCAGAAATTTCTCTCGAATCGTCCCAGCTCCTTCCCACCGTCCTCAACTTTAAATCTCCTAAGTTATTCTTTTTTGAATCCCCTGGTGATCCATCAGGGTTTTGAGAAGCTTTCCTGTATGATGTGTCATCCATACTCGGATCGGAGGCAGCCTCAAAAGCTGTTGGCTTAGCACTTCTGTTGTCATTTGATAGTGACGTATCAGAAAAATCTGGCAATCCAGAAGGAAAAGGGTAAAAGGCAGGAGGCGGAACGGCAAATGCAGCACCTCTTTGCCGGTTATGGCTGCTTCCGAAAGCTCCAGACCTTTCTGTCCTTTCTTCCTGTTTTGATGCCAGTGGGCTGAAAGCTGACGGCAGGCTGGGATCTCTATAGCGTGTCGATCCAGGAGGGGCAGAACCCCATACGGTGGATGATGGATTGCTTTTGTAAAACGAATTGGCTGGCTGAATTATGGCATCTCGCACACCAGCTGCTGCTGATGATGATGATGATGATCCCTCGCCATCCCTGCTCTGCCCCCTCAAGCCTACCAGCATAGACATCAAGCTCTTCTCCCTTGCTTCAAATAAACCTCCGCCCACAGACCAAAATCCAAAACTTCGCAAAATTTTCTTCCATGAAAGGCAAAATGGCGCTAGCTTTGCAAAAACATTGTGAAACCCAAATACAGCACCATGCTTACAGACTCAATCTCCAAATGCAAAACCAAATCCAGCTCTACAGAAACAGCCAAAAGGACAGAAAAAAGGCAAAGAGAAACACAATTTTTCTATTAAAAGACTCATCGGAATCACTTTTTCATCGCTTTCCCCTGACCCCAGCCCAAAACCCAACTGCAAAAATTGACAATTGGAAGAAGCAGAAACGAATTATGTGAAGCTTCAATGGGTGCTCTTGGTTGCAATCACCAACCAAATCCAACAAATCTGCACACCAAGGATGGGTTGATGGCTCTTTTTGGGCCAGAAAAGAATGGGGCAGATCTCAGATTCTCAAGGAAGAATAAAGATGATCAGGAAAGGAAGAGTGTTAGACAAAGTAGCAAAACTTTCCTTCATCATTCTTCCTCCCTCTGTCAAGCATGACCTAGAGAGAGAGAGAGAGAGAGAGAGAGAGAGAGAGAGAGAGACACACACACACACACACACAGTAAAAGAGAGAGGAAGAAAAAAAATTAAAAAATTAAAAAGGTAGCTAAATAGCACTGCACATTTAAGGCTACCCCACTTGGATTTTCACCCCGTGGCAAAATTGTCACGTTAAATTTATCAACGGTTACTTTTAAGAAACGTGGCAAAATGTGAATGCTAATGTGGAAATCCAACGGTAATGGAGTTTAGCCGATCGGATGCCATTGAGATTAAGGGGGAGAGAGAGGGGTCTGGGAACTGGACAATCCGGTGACTTAGTCCGTTCAGTGACAGTTATCCGATCACGGTTTGGTGGGTTAGCATAAATTGAAGCACTTTGGCTGCTTTTGGGTACACTGCCCCCAAAAGTAATTGTCTCATTTTTTTTTTTGGTCGCCTAAAGTCTAGAAAACGAGGGTCTCCCAAACTTTAATGTCGTGGAACACATAGCTCCAAGGCTCCAGCACTTGAGACCCAGACATATCCCATGACATGTCATACCCCATGGAGAGCAGCTTGAGACCCAGACATATCCCATGACACCAGCATTGAATCTCAACTTGGCATAAAAATGTTGATGCGAACCAAAAATTAAATGATTCAAACAATGGATGTTCACAACGGAACCCTAATATCTCACAACTACTTGTGGATCGTAGTTTTATGGGATTGCCCTTGCCACATAAAGCAATGGAGGAAATTTAAAGATCAAGGTCATGAGGACTTGCTTTAAGGGCCCATCCCCATTGATTTGAGATAAAGGATTTGTCAGTGGGCCACCCGTTGAAATCAAGGTCCAAGCGGCGAGAAGGTATGTCTTGGTTCCATGTTGACACAATGCCCAGGACTCCACATTGTTGAGCAAGGATTCTTAATGAGTTTAGCAAATTAAGCGAACTACGAATTGCAACCCTACCCTAAGACATGGGTTGAGATTTGCCCCACACGCGATCTTGCAGAAAGTCTCCATTCGCCCATGCCCATCACTTTTGCTCGATCCAAAGTCAATGTGGATGATAGCCCTAAGCCTTTATAGACCGATCTTTTCCAACTAGATTTTTAGAGCAATTTAGCATTGTGTGGGTTGAACATCACATGGGTATTTACCTCATTGATCAACATGGGGTCTTAATATAAAGTTATGCATGTGCCTTTGATAGTTGCCCACCAAAAAACAAAGCTTCTTCCTCCTTTCTAACCCTACATCGGTTTCTTTAATACATTAAAAGGTTGTTGTTTAGAACAAAACATATCAAGTTTTATTTCCTATGATTAGTATTTGACACGAGTATGTTTTGGCGCCTTCTATGTATAGGGTAGTGGCAACCATGATACATGTTACGTGATGTAGAGTGGGAGCCCCCTACCAACTTGCGATGTAGAGGGCTACCACCTTACACACATAGAATGTAGGGTGGTTACCTCTTCCCTACGTAAAGGTTGCCTTAACATTGCTTGAGCATCTCCATTGGCCTAATACCTCACTTTAAGGAAAAACACTTCTCCCTAACGTAAAAAAATGTTTTGCTCAAATGGTTGTTGCATCTTAAACCTTATGTTGAATGTTACCAATTTGATGAGAATTAAATTTGAATGGAAAATTTATCACTTAGTATACCTTTCAAATCTAAGTTTGTACTCCAAAGCATAGATAAACAGTTGAACAATCGTTTTGTTTGATATTTGAAGTCAGACTAAAGATAATGAGTTTTTAGATAAGTATTGGAAGTTTTAAAAAAAAGGGTTCGTGATTTTCTTTCATGTTTTGGAGACAAAACATGTTTAAGGGGGAAGAATTTTGCATCGTCTTTGTTTATATATTTATTTAATTCAAAAAGTGCATGCAAGGACTCGAGAATTTAATACAAATGCATATCAATAGTAAAACATTGAGGGATAGTACATGATGGTCATGAGATCTTACACATGCGCAAATTTGCGCAAGTTTTGCAAGTTTGTGAGTGTGAGTACTCATAAATTTTGCTATCATCGAATTCACCAAAAATTAATAGAATATACAAGAAATATTCTCTTGAAACAAAGATCTATAGAAATATACAAATCACCAAAAAATTAATATTAAACCTTTCGGTAAGTACTCAATGTCTAAACATCAATAGTCCGTCACAAATTAACTACATCATTTGAAAGCAATGGCACAAAAAACATAATCTCAATGTTATAATATGTGTCGTACTGGTAAACCTACAGAAATACATCCCAAAATATATTATACAAAAACCATCAAATATACATCCCTTTGGCAATTTTAGAATTTAAATAAAATACGCAAATGATGTTTCACACAATACAGTAAATCTAATTTGAGCAAAAATCATAGTCCCAAACAATGTACTTTTCAAAAGACTACAACTTGTCAAGACTTTGCCATTACCTGGAATAACTCTTGCTCATTTAGGATGGATTGATGAGTGAACATGTTCTCATTAAATATATCTCTGTAGATGTCTAAGACAACCATGAAGGTAGCGATACAGTTAGGCTTCTATGATCGCCATGCTTTCTTCGAATAAGATATTCTATATGAGTTGTGGAAACGAGTATCAGTAGTAGAGAAAGAAGTTATCAGAAAACATTCATCAGTGTAAACACACATAAAGAAATAGAAAATCTATTATTAGCTTGTTGTGGTAACAACGATCAGATCACGATCACGTGTCCGAGAATGGTTCACAGTACTAATGCATTATGTGCTGTAATCCTACTATGTTGGTTATAAATTGAATAATATCTCTACTTCTAGAATTACTTTCACTCTCTCTAATGATCTCTGATTCTATGAAACCAGATAGTCTGATACAATGGAGTTCACGAAGGAACTCTTATTCACGCTTCTATTGATCTCTGATTGATCTTCGACTCTTCTCTTTTCATATTCTTGTTCTCGTATTGTATATTTTGATCAACTATTTTATTGTATATATACACTAGTAAAGAGTGCCTGTCGTTGACGGGCAATGGAGGCCGATAGGTGGCGACCGATGATTTGGATGATAGCCAATCTCGCACATCTCGCATCTCGAATATCTAACATTTGAGTCTTTGAAAAAATTCGAACCTTTGAAAAAATTCTAGTCTTCGAAAAAATTTGAGTCCTTTGAAAAAGAATCCAGTCTTTCGAAAAAAAATCGAGTCTCTGAAAAAATTCTCAAGTCTTTTGAAAAATTCGACTTGACAATACAAAGAGTCCTTCAATCCTTCGGAAAAATTCAAGTCTTTCGAATAATTCGAGTATTTTAAAAAATTCGATCCTTTGGAAAAAAAAATCGAGTTATTGAAAAAATTCGAGTCTTTCCAAAAATTCGAGTCTCTGAAAAATTTCGAGTCTTAAGAAAAATTCGATACTTTGGAAAATTTGAGTCTTAAGAAAAATTTGAGTCATTGAAAAAATTCGATATTTTGAAAAAATTCGATCTATTGGAAAAATTCGAGTCACTGAAAAAATTTGAGTCACTGAAAAAATTTGAGTTATTCAAAAATTTGAGTCATTGGAAAATTTTGAGTTGTTCAAAAAAATTCTAGTCGTTCAAAAATTCTAGTCTTTCCATAAAAAATTGAGTCGTTCCAAAAATTCGAGTCTCAAAAATTTGAGTCTTTCAAAAATTCGAGTCATTGAAAAAATTTGAGTCTTTAGAAAAATTCGAGTATTTGAAAAAATTTGATCCTTTAAAAAAAAATCGAGTTATTGAAAAAATTCGAGTCTTTTGAAAAATTTGAGTCATTCAGAAAATTTGAGTCTCGAAAAATGAGAGTCGTTTCAAAATTTTGATTTTATCAATGACTTGAATTTTTTCAGTGACTCAAATCCAATTCAATGATAAAAATCCGACCCAATGGTAAAAATTTGACCCAATGTCATCCTTGTCAAAAAGAGATTTTTCGACCCTGGCCAAATTTGGTCAAATTGGTCAACTTGGTCGACTTTGGTCGATTTGGCCAAATTGTTCAAATTGGTCAAATTTGACCGAATTGGTCAACTTGGTCGAATTTGGCCGAATTGGTTGACCTGGCCGAATTTGGTCGAATTTTGGTCGACTTGGCCAAATTTGGTCCAATTGGTCGACTTGGGCCAACTTGGTCGAATTGGTCAACTTTGGTCAAATTGGTCGAATTGGGCCAAGTAGATTTGGCCGAATTTGAAAGAAATCAAAATTATTGATGAAAAAAAGTTTGCAACTGTAGAATTGTTTGTCAGTCCAAGCTTGAATCTTATAAACAAAATATAATTATTTTCATTTATTAAAAAACTTAACAGTTCTTTTCAAAGGAGAATATCAAGGTATGGATGAGCAAAAGTTTGTAGAAGTTATGGATTAGCTGGAATATAGAAATAGTAAATGCTAGTTGCAAAACTGGCTTGTTCTGAGTTGTGATCGTCTATTTGAGCAAGGGAATTGATTTGTGAATCAACAATGATGAATGTGGGCTCTTACCATATCAAATGAATTACATTTAGACTCAAAATTATTTGAATCTGACCCCCAACATCATGAGAAACCAGATTTGGCTATGAAATTTACCTTAGAATGTGCCTTGTAATATGTTCAAGAATCTTTTTATAATGCCATCTCTTGTCACATTTCCACGGTCTTTCAATCAACATAAAGCGATGGAGCCAAAATCAATAGTTGCAAATTTGCAATACCTTCTTTGTGCGATAACTTTTAGCCTGCATAGATTGCAAAGCTCTTATAAAGATAGTTGGATGGTGTTGTTTCTTTTTGCTTAGCGGCATCCTCGATGTAAGAGTGTGTTGGTTAGATTCCAAGTTATTCTGTGTGTGTACCCAAATGGTCCCTCCAAAAACGCTTATGGAGTAAAAATAACGATATAGTGTGTGTGTGTGTGTGTGTGTGTGTGTGTGTGTAGATTTTTTGGAAATTTTTTTAGGATTTTTAAAGGAGCGAGAGAATGTGTGAGTGAGTGAGTGAGTGAGTGAGTGTGTGTGTGTGTGTGTGTGTGTGTGTGTGTGTGTGTGTGTGTGTGTGTGTGTGTGTGTGTGTGTGTGTGTTATGCGTGTGGATTTTTTAAATTTTTTTAAGGTTTTTTTCAAAGCTGGGGTTTTTTAAGATTTCTAGATTAAAAAAATAGGTGACTGAATGATCGATTCTTTTGTGTAAAGAAAACTTGAAAATTCATGTTTTATCTTGTTATGATTATCATGGCTGCCTTATCCATCATGTGAATTTTGAACTGGTTAGGGTCTTGAAATGGATTAGATGCACAAAATTTATCTCATCATTCCTACACCAAGGACACCAAGAAGATAGATCGTATCGCTACCGTACATGGGGCTTTCAAGTTTCTGATTTCAAATGATCGACCTTGCATTGATTGCCCCTTGCATTGCTTGCAACTTGCTAGCATTGTTGTGCTCTGCCAATCACAATAGTGCTTTTTAACACAGAACTAACATTGCTTGCATCATTTATTTCGAAGTTGATTAACAAAGCTTGTAGAATATCCAAACTTCAAAGCTCATTTCTGATTGTAAAAGCCTTGATTAGAAATCGAGAATCTCTTTAAAGCATTGGCTTTTTAGGAAAACCCCATCGAAACACTCCTTAGCTCACTTTTTAATTTTCATCAAACTTTTCATACCCTCTTTGCATTTCTTTGTTTCTCAAATGGAACCTCTTCTTTCTCCCCCTCCCCTCCCCTTCCCTCCCCTCCACCAACTTCTCCCCCAGAGTTTAGCAAAGTCGGCATAACCTTGGAATGAACTCGACATTTTTTCACGAAATATGGCATCCAAAAAATCGTGTCAGTTTTTTATGCCATGCATCCACAATTTATTTTAGGAAAATCGGCAAGCATAAAGTATAAGGATAATCCTAATTAAAAGCGAAGAGATCCTTGAAATTGAGATTTAATTGAGAAAAAGGTTCCCTAACATTGCCCCCAACCCCCACACACCCCTCGTGCCCCTTCTTTTGGGCTTCAATAACTTTTCTTCGTAAGCCCACCCACCGTAACTTTACTATAAAATCCAACTTTTAACCTAAACCTAATCCTAACTTAATCATAACCCTAATATCTATTCCTAACCCTAACTTTAAGATCCATCCCTAACCCTAAGATGTGTTTTGTTCGACTGCTAAAAGAGAGGGACGTATCTGCTCGTTGAATTTTGAATTTGAAGCATCGGTCGAGATGTGATGGAGTCGTGTCGGTCGAGATCTGATAGAAATCCATCGGCTGAGATTTGACAGAAGTCGTCGATTGAGATCTGATAGAAATCATCGGTCGAGATCGGACAAAAATCGTCGGTTGAGATCTAAGCGAATTTCGTCGGTTGAGATTTGACAAAACTTGTCGGTTGAGATTTGACAAAACCTGTCGGTTGAGATTTGAGCGAATCTCGTCGGTTGAGATTTGAGCGAATCCCGTCAGTTGGGATTTGACAAAACTTGTCGGTTGAGATTTGAACGAATCCCGTCGGTTGAGATTTGAGCGAATCCCGTCGGTTGAGATTTGACAAAACCCGTCGGTTGAGATTTGAGCGAATCCCGTCAGTTGAGATTTGACAAACCCCATGAGGAATGAATGGTCTTGTTTGATGCAAGTGAAGAACTTCAAGGGGAAAAATATGACTGTGGCTCAGAGTAGAAGTTCTTATGAAAAAGGTGTATATCCAGGAATGTGTGTATGCTTGAGATACCAGTTAGACAGAAATGAGGTGGCTAAAAGTGTGAGAATCATTTCATATGGTGTAGCCTATCCTTTGTGGACCTAGAACATCCATGACCCATGAGTATTTACAGGAAAAAGAAAATGCATAGAAAGTACATGATTAATGGTTTGAAGTATAAACAAGGAACTGGTTAAAAATAGACATGCAAAACGAGAATTACAAGCAAGGAAATAAAAAGAGAAAAAAAAAATGTAAAATAGATACTAGGGAAAAGATGTTAAATTGGGTCAACAAAAAACAACTCTTCGTAATACCACCATTGACGGCAGTGTCTAGGAGTATTCCGTCAAGTGTTTGTAACTGGACTGCACCATTAGAAAAGATTTTCTTAATAATATACGTTCCCTCACTTCTGAATTTCAATTTTCCAGGGTGCTTCTTTGATGTATAAAGAAGCACCTGGTCACCTAAGTGTAGATCTTTATTGCGTAGGTGACGGTCATGTCAGGCCTTTTGGCATCGTTTGTTAACTAGTTGGGCGTGGTAAGATATAACTCTTGTCTCGCATAACTGGACTAACGTAAATAGCCTGGTTTTGACTTGTTGTTCGATTGTAGCTTTTTCATAGAGATCTGTTGAAAACGCTTCCATGACTCTTAGTGACGGTGATAGGAATTTGACAGGCATTACTGCCTCTTGACCATATACTAAGTGGGAAGGGATAACCCACCCAGTGGCTTTCTTCGAGGTGGTGCAGTAAGCCCAAATAGCTGAAAAAAGTTTTGTTTCCCAATCTGAACGACTAGTTTCAACTATCTTTGTCAAGATTTTACAAATCGTCTTGTTAGTTAATTTTGCCTGGCTATTACATCTAGGATAGTACAGTGGTGTACTTTTTCTGTAAATGACAAGGTAATGGGATAGGAGGTTATCAATGATAGCATTTAAAAAATGCGTGCCGCGATCACTAACTAGCTCTATAGGAAAGCCAAAACGTGTAATGATGTTTTCATAAAGAAAATGCGTGACTGTTTTGGCGTTGGCATCCTTCGTTGCTCGAGCCTCAACCCACTTAGTGGCGTAATCTGTGGCTATGAGGATGTAACGAGCTTGGGTATGTTTTGCGGCTAGACTGATTGGTCCAACAAAGTCAATTCCCCACTTATGGAAGGCTTCGCCTTCTATAATGGGAGTCAGTGGCGTGAAGTCTGCTTTGGTATTTTTCTTGGCTCGTTGACAGACATCACACGCTTTAATGATAGCAAACGTGTCTTTAAACAAAGATGGCCACCACAGTCCTGCTCGAAGGATAATCTTACTTGTGGCCTCCGCCAATACCCTCATGAGCCTGAGATATGATAGGTCGTATCTCAGATTCATAAGCACATCGTCGAATTATACCGTCAATGCCCCTTTTGTAAAGTTGTCCTGCTATTAACTGAAATTGCGCTGCTTTTAGCAAAAAAAAAATATTTGTCGTCGTACTCAGGTCTTCTTTGAGTCTGTCTGTTGTTAGGAACTAAGTGATCTCCTCAGTCCACAAGGGTGTAGCATCAATCTGAAATAGACATGCATCAGGGAGATCATCGTTGACTGGTGCAGTTGCTTTTCCAGCATTTGGTAGTCGGGAAAGGTGATCCGCAATAAAATGTTGGGTCCCTTTCCGAACGACTACGCAGAAATTAAATTCCTCTAAAATCAACAGCCATCGAGCGATACGTCCCGTTTTACAGGACTTATTAACGATATATAATGTGAAAAATACAGATCCTAAGTGGATCTAAACTCCAAGATCATTGGCTTGAATGCTTGCACTCCAAACTACATAAGCTAGGAATTGGCAACACATTCTATGCTACCTAGAATGCAAAGAACTTGATCAAAAACCATTTATCACAAATGGAAACTTCCATAAACATCAAGTGCGGCCCAAAATAGCATTATACAGTCCATAATACATCAGTCTATCACTTTTGGAAAGCACCTAAGATCATACACAATAGCTTGAAGACAATACACACAACAATGCTCTCAATGGAGGAAGAAACAATGACAATGATCTATTGATCTCAATGAAGCATACAAAAGGTTTCTCCAACCTGTTTTCCACGACTTCCCTACTATTTATGGATGAGGAAGATGACTCTCTCTCCTCTCTCTAGAAGGTACTTGACCCTAGATATTCCCTATATAGGAAAAATAGCTAAAAATGGCTTATATGACCAAAATACATCAAAATGGTCTCATTTTGAAGGGTATGAAGTTTGACACTTCATCATACTGAAAAAATACAGTAAATAAAAACATTGTGGCCTGGTTCACACGTGTGAAACTCCAGAACCAAAACTATTTACAATTTTAGCCAATTTAGGCCTCAAACTAGCTAGGAAATGTTGACAATTTTCACACTCCCTCTTCAACATTGGATGCTAGTTTCAACATAGTCTTTGAGCACATTCCAAGATTAGATCTATGCATTAAATATAGGTCCTTTCCCAATGGTTTGGTGAAGATATCAGCCACACACTCCTTTGAAGAGACATGTTGAAGCTCCACCTCTTTGGCAATGACTTGATCTCTCACAAAATGGTGAGCAATCTCAATGTGCTTGCTCCTTGCATGAAAAACAGGATTGCTTGCCAAGCTTTGGGCTGAAAGGTTATCACAAAGTATGATTGGAGTCTTCTCTGGTTCCAGCAAGTGAAGATCCAATAACATCCTCTTGATCCAAAGAATCTCCTTGGTGCATGTTGTTAATGCCTTGTACTCGGCTTCGGTGGAAGATAGAGAGATAGTTGGTTGCTTCTTTGATAGCCATGAGACCACTCCATCTCCAAGATAGATTGCAAAGGCACTTGTTGACTTCCTATCCATTTGATCACCTGCAAAATCTGAATCTGAAAATCCACAAAGGTTAGGTGTAGTACCTCCATACAAGATGCCAAAATCTCTAGATCCCGAGATGTATCTAAGTACTCTCTTTCCTAGCTTCCAATGAGCCTCACTAGGATCTTGCATAAATTGACTTAGTTTACCAACCACAAAGCTTAGATCAGGTCTTGTGATGGTTAACCATATAAGAGATCCTATTAGCTTTCTATAGAGAGTAATGTCCTTGAAGGATCTTTCATTACTTCTTGTAGTTAGCTTTACATTTGATTCCATAGGAGTAGAAACAACTTTACAATCTTCCATATGAAACCTTTTTAGAATAGAGTTAACATACTTTTCTTGACATATGAATGTAGATTTAGAAGTTCTAATAATCTCTATTCCTAAGATATAATGAAGTTTACCAAGATCTTGAATTTCAAACTCTCTTTTGAGTGCCATCTTGATTTCATCTATATCTAGATTGTTACCACCACTTAAGATAATGTCATCAACATAGATCAAAAGTAAAGTGATATCATTTTCATTCAATCTAAAGTAGAGAGAATGATCATACTCACTCATAACAAAGTTTTGAGAAAGTAAGAAGGAATTGAGCTTAGCATACCAACTCCTTGGTGCTTGCTTTAGCCCATACAAACTCTTTTGGAGATAGCACACATGATTAGGCTCATCATGTGAAACATAGCCCTCGGGTTGCTCCATGTAAATATCTTCTTCAAGATCACCATTCAAGAAGGCATTAGTAACATCCATTTGCCACATATCCCAATCATAAAGAGTTGCAAGAGAGATTAGGATTCGAATAGTTACCATCTTTGCCACGGGTGCAAAGGTCTCATCATAGTCAATACCATATTATTGAGCATACCCCTTTGCCACCAACCTTGCCTTGTACTTGTTGATTGATCCATCTTGATTTGTCTTGATCTTGAAGATCCACTTACAACCAATTGCCTTCTTGTCCTTTGGAAGCTTTACCAACCTCCATGTGTTGCTTTTGATGAGTGCTTGATGCTCATGATCCATGGCTTGGATCCATTCCTTCTTTTGAATTGCTTCACCTACACAAGTTGGTTCATCAAAAGAGGTAAGAAAAGCAAAGTTAGAGTTGTCCACCACTTGCTTTCCTTTTTCATCATAGGTTAGCCTTGATGGCTTAGCCCTTTGCCTTTGAGTCTTCCTTGAAGTTTGCTTTGGAGTGGCATCTCCATCTTCATCCAAGACATCTTGCACATCATGATGATTAGTAGGCACATCAACATCAACATCAACAACATTGGAAACATTCTCTTCATGAAAGATGACATCCCTACTTATGACAACTTTCTTTGTAGAAGGAATGTACACTTTGTAAGCCTTGCTTACTTCACTATAGCCAACAAACACACCCTTCTTTGATGAAGGATCTTCTTTAGTTCTATCATCAAGTGTGATATTGACAAAACATGTACATCCAAAGATCCTACAATGCTTGACACTCGGCCTTCTACCATAAAGAACCTCATGAGGAGTTTTACCATCCAAGGAAGCACTTGTCCATCTATTACATAGATAGTTAGCACATGCTAAAGCTTCCCCCCAAAAAGACTTAGCAAGATTAGCATGTAGTCTCATTGCCTTGGCACATTCACAAAGGGTTCTATTCTTCCTCTCGGCCACTCCATTATGTTGTGGAGTCCTAGGACTAGACATCTCCCTCTTAATCCCATGTGCTATACAAAAGTCTTTGAACCTATTTGAGGTGTATTCCCCTCCATTATCAGATCTTAAGCATTTGATCTTTGTATTGAATTGGTTTTCCATTTCATTCTTGAACTTGACAAATGCAGCAAACACTTCATCCTTACTTTTAAGAAGATAGATCCAAGTATACCTACTAAAGTCATCAATGAAAGTTGCATACATCTTTGCCCCACCATTGCTAGTTGTACTAGAAGAATGAATATCAGAATGCACAAGTTGAAAAGCTTCTTTAGATCTAGAAGTAGATCTAGAATAAGCAAGTCTATGAGATTTGGACAAGGCACAATGTTCACAAACACTATTGTTTGCAACAAGACTTTTAGGGAGACCAAGAACAAGCTCTTTCTTTGCCATTACCTCCAAAGATTTGAAGTTGGGATGGCCCAACCTCTTGTGCCAAACTTCTTGGTTTGTCAATTGCTCCCTAGCCATACATCCTTCATGATTAGAGATCACACATGCATCAAGCTTGAAAAGTTTACCATGCCTCCTACCTTGAGCAATCAAGGATCCACATTTACTTATCAAACATGCATCTCCAATGAACTCCACATCAAGTCCTTTGTCAATCATTTGACTTACACTAAGCAAATTCTTAGTGATTGAAGGAATGTACAAAACATTTTCAAGATTTGCTTTCCTATTTGTTGAAAGGGAAATAGGAATAGTGCCTATGCCTTTGATGTCACATTGACCATCATTTGCAGTGTAGATGATGTTACCTTCTCCCTCATAAGACAATAAGGATGTAAAGTATTCCTTATGTCTTGTCATGTGAGATGAGGCTCCACTATCAATCCACCAAGGATCATTATCATCTATGTTGGCTAACAAACTTGAAGTCATAACAAGTGATTCACATGTGTTATGTTCTTCCTCATCTATTGTAAGATTTCCTTGCCTCTCTCCTTGCTCTCTTTTCTTCTTATAACATTCATTTGCAAAATGACCTTTTATCCCACAATAAAAGCACTTGAACTTTGACTTATTGTTCTTAGTAGAAGAGGAAGAGGAAGAGTGATCATCATGATCAAAGTTACCACCTTTGGACCATTTCCCTTTGCCTTTACCTTTGCCCTTGAATTTGCCTTTTGTGAAGAAAGCCTCTTCACCTCCACCTTGCAAGGATGCACCATCAAGCTTTGATTGCAACCTATGTTCTTCAGCCAATAAGATTTCTTGCAAGTCAACCACACTTGGCAAGACTCTTTGAATGGCAAAACTTTGCACAAGGTTAGCATGTTCATTTAGCAAACCATTCAACATAACTTGGACTATTTCACCATCTTTTATGTTCTCATCAATGCATGCTAAATCATCACTTAGGGACTTAACTCTCAAGATAAATGCATGAGCACTTTCACCCTCTCTTTTCCTACTAGAAAATATTTGTCTCCTTAGGGTCAATACCCTAGATGTGGACTTTGATTCAAAGAGCTTCTTTAAGGCATTCCATGCCTCACTTGCACTTTGACACTTTCCAACTTCCTTGAGAAGTTCATTTGTAACATTCATTTTAATGATATGAAGAGCCCTTTTGGCCTTCTTATCAAACCTTTGTTGCTCTTGAAGTGTGAGAGGTCTCTCTTCAATTTCTGCAACTATGTCCATGAGTTCATTCAACTCAAGTAAGGACTCCATCCTCACTTTCCAAGTAGAGTAGTTTGATGAACTCAACCTTTCACTAGACTCTAGCATGATCCCACCATTGGAAGCCATGATTCTAATGTTTCTTCAACTTTTAGGTTCTGTCCTAAAGCACTTAGCACTCACTTTTCTCTCAACAAATGATAGATAAAGAGATCTATGAAGATTTAGGACCCTAAAACACTTCTATCTTGAACCTAGATGGTTTCCAAGCATAGAAAGGAAGATTGAAACACATGCAACACTTTGCACACACTAAGAATGGATTACAAAATCAAACCAACCTGAACACACTCTTGCTTAAGCTCTCAAACTTTCCAGCAAGTGACCAAATCAAGTTATGGTGTGAAGAGTTACTTGCATTCTTAGAAAATACCCAAAACTAGGATGCCAAGATTACCTAGTAATGAACAAACTTGATCAACATATGATCAACACACTAAGATATTGATTCAACCTGTAAAACCACATGTAAACCACACTTCTAAAAGTTTATAAACTCCAGCAAGTGATAAATACAAGATTTAGAGGTGAATGAATGAGCACACTTAGTGAATCACAAGACTAGCTTCACTATCTTGTCAAATCTTGGTGTTTAGATGTAGATCTAAGATCACTTCACATGAGAATGTTCCTCAACCTGTTAAGAACCTGAAAACACACTTGCATAATGGTTAACACCTTCCAGCAAATGCTCCAATCAAATTACATAAGGAGAGTTACTTACATGCTCAACAAAGTACACCAAAATTTATGCCAAAATTGATGACAATCTTTACAATATGCTCTTCACAATGGAGCTTACAATATGTTCACCCAAAAAAGGGGATCTTTCATCCAAATGGGAGCTTTGCTCAGCCTTTAGGAGAATTACAACTCACTCAAAAGAGCATTTGTCATCCACTTAAGGAGAAGTTTCATCCACTTAAGGAGAGTGTTCATCCAAGAATGGAGATTGTCAACAATAGGATTGAAAAGAACATTGTTAGTATTGAATATGCACAAGCCTCACAATCACAAATGATTAGGTGTTATGATCTGATCCAAAATAGTTTCTTTTCAGCCTCTGATCTTCAATAGACCTGAAATATGCTTTTGATCCACAAGTTCAACTCACAAAACAAAGGTTAGTAAGATTTGATCAACAAAGCAATGCAAAATCATGCTAGAACTTGATCAAACATCCAAATATCACCAAAAATGGAATACTTACTGTAAATAGAAGCCAACCAGCTCTGATACCATGTGAAAAATACAGATCCTAAGTGGATCTAAACTCCAAGATCATTGGCTTGAATGCTTGCACTCCAAACCTCATAAGCTAGGAATTGGCAACACATTCTATGCTACCTAGAATGCAAAGAACTTGATCAAAAACCATTTATCACAAATGGAAACTTCCATAAACATCAAGTGCGGCCCAAAATAGCATTATACAGTCCATAATACATCAGCCTATCACTTTTGGAAAGCACCTAAGATCATACACAATAGCTTGAAGACAATACACACAACAATGCTCTCAATGGAGGAAGAAACAATGACAATGATCTATTGATCTCAATGAAGCATACAAAAGGTTTCTCCAACCTGTTTTCCACGACTTCCCTACTATTTATGGATGAGGAAGATGACTCTCTCTCCTCTCTCTAGAAGGTACTTGACCCTAGATATTCCCTATATAGGAAAAATAGCTAAAAATGGCTTATATGACTAAAATACATCAAAATGGTCTCATTTTGAAGGGTATGAAGTTTGACACTTCATCATACTGAAAAAATACAGTAAATAAAAACATTGTGGCCTGGTTCACACGTGTGAAACTCCAGAACCAAAACTATTTACAATTTTAGCCAATTTAGGCCTCAAACTAGCTAGGAAATGTTGACAATTTTCACATATAATAGGGCTTGATGGTCAGTGTAGAATGCAAAGGTTTGGCCTAGTAAATAATGTCTCAGTTGTTGCACAACATAGACCATCGCCAATGCTTCTCTCTCGGTGGTTGTATAGTTTACTCCAGCAGGCACCAGTTGCCTACTCAAGAAACGTATTAGGAAGTCTTTGCCATACTCGTCCGGTTGTGCAAGAAGACCTCCAATGGCATACTTACTTGCGTCAATATGCACATAGAATTCTTTCATGTAATTTGGCAAGCGGAGTATGGGAGCCGTGGTAAGGGCTGTTTTCAATTCCTCAAAGGCTTTAATTCGTTCTTCGGTCCAACGAGAATCTACCACAACTAAATAAACAAGACGTGCCTTGCCGGCATAGTCGATTAGAAAGATGCGATAATAATTGGATGACCGAGGAAGACATATACTTCTTTCACTGTTGCAGGTAAGGGTATTTCAACTATAACCTTGAATCTTGACGGGTCAGTAGAAATACTGTCCTTTGAAATTATATGCCCGAGTACGACCCCATGGGTGACCCATAAGTTTGCACTTTGAGGGGGAGTGTTGGAATGGCAAAGTGGAGCCACAGCCGTTATTCACAGTTTTTTGTTGTTTCCACAGCTTTTTACCTTTTCCACCATTTTTCCTACTTTTTCGTCCTTTAACTATCACTGCGAACATGGCCTCCTCATCCTCCGAAGACTTTGGCACCAAGCAGGTGATCCAGCGTGAAATCTCTGAGGCCACACAGATTTGGCCCTTACCCTCTAACGCTCTGATCCAATCCTGGCTACAAACAGCCGACCCACTTCTTGAGGCAATGAGTTTTTACCCGGCGCTTTTCTATTCTGACATAAACATGGGCCTCACCCTTCACGCTTACGCCACCTGGGACGCATCGAAGACACGCTTCCACTTCCTATACCAAGGTACCACGTACAAGGTCAGGATTAACACAAACTTGATGGTCACTGTTGGCATTATGTTCGACGACCGTCAGTACATCTCCCACCATTAGGCAAAAGCCTTGATTAAACCTTTCGTTTCCAAAACCACACCAGAGATCCCCATCCAGACTAACAACGGTTACCTGATAGATGCTATCACGAAACTAGTCATACAGGCGGCTGCGCATCTGTTGAACAACTTTCTAGTTGTTTCAACATTTCACAAGGACAGAATCCAGTCCACGCTGCTGAGTCAGATAGTGGAATCCTTTCTGGAATTCCCTGGCCCCTCAGTTGTGCCATACGACTGGCATAGCTTCCTTATTTGTGAACTGACCACCTCCATCAAACCCAACAACCGTGAGCATATTGCAGCATGCCCCATGTTGTGTAACTTTTCCTGCGCACTTCTCGAGGCAAAAGTGCTCGGTTTTCACCGTTCCAGCCTTCTTTCTTCCACCGTGCCACACACTAACCTCTATCCGCCATCTCAAGCATCCACCTCCTCCCAACCTGTAGTTACTGACACAACGGCCAAAAAACGAATGCATGGCGCTGCCTCTACATCTTCATCTCCACCTACTACTCGAAGATGCACCACCACCACCGCACTAACGACTCCATCACCCACCGCCACTTTTTCTTTTGTGTAGCCTTCCCCTCTTGTCTTTGTTGTCACTACCTCTCTTCATGTTCCATCCATAACTATTTCTATGTCCATTCTCGTTTTCTCTGTTGATACCACTTCCATTTCTGTTCCATTATCCACTACTCCGTCCATCACCATCACATCCTCCATCACTCCTGCCATCACCATTGCTCCCCTCATGTTTAATCCCTCCGATTCTCAGTTGTCTCCCGACACTCTAGCGTGGATGCAAGTCATCAAATTTTCACCCCCACGCAAGACCCTTTTTGCTCCATCCTCACCTTCCTCCATACTCCACACCACACTTCAGTTCCCCTCTGTTCTCCCCATTCTCTCGTTTGGACAAACCGTCCACAACTCCGTTTCCACTGTTGCTTTTCTCACCCCACCTGTTTCACCACCAAAGGTTGTCGAGGACAACCAACCGTTGCCTGATGATGCATTTGCTCAAACCATTTTCATACCATTGCCAGATCGGGCTGATCCCACCACCCCAAATGACATCAGCTCCAACGAGAACCTCATTAAAGACAATGACGACGGAGCTCCACAAGCCGTCGAGGCCGATACAACACAAGCCCCTAGCAGTGCCAGTGTACCGATGCTCCCACCAACTTAATGACGGCGTACCAGACTCTGGGCAAATACATCCTGGAGGCGGTAGCAGCCAAAGCTATTTTGGAAAGCAAGGTACCACACCTGACAACAAGCAATACACAACTGCGAGCGGAACTCACAAAGCTGCAGCACGAGCTTACGATAGCTCAGCAACATGAATTAGAAGGGCATCAGGGAGATTGCCAAGCTATAGCAGAAGGAGGAGGGCCTCAATCTATACATCCAAAGCCTCTCCAAAGTGCTGATAGAGGCCTCCATGAAGGTGTGGGGGCTTCAATCAAAAGCGTCCCAACAGCTTGCTCCACTCCAAGCGCAACTACAGATTTACAAAGCAGAGAATACGTGCCTGGGGGCGAAAGTCAAAGCCCTACAAAGTGAAAAGCTCATCTGGTTAGCTCAACCTGCAACAGACTCAAGGCCGCTATCTGAATCTCATTAGGCGTCAGGTGAAGGTATATAGCCAGACACCAGGCGGAGTTCGATAAATATCGGACAAGCGCAACTCACGAGCTCGCCCAGGCCAAACAAGCCCGCAAGGCTTGCCAACAATACATGGAGAAGAAGACCCAGCCCAACCTCGTGGTAATTCCACTACCACCTGTTTTTGACGCTGCACATGCAATACAAGCTAGGACCAAAGCCAGCAAGCAGCAGGGGGATTCAGTCAAGATCAAGGGTCCGAAGGCCAAGACCAAGGACCAACAACAACGGGTGTTGAGACACGAGACCAAGGCCAAGGCACAAGTACCAGCCAAAGCCAAGAAGAAGGACATATAACATCATCCAGAGGTTCGCGCACCATATCTGCCAACCGGGCCTTCCGAAGACCAAAGTCCGTGGAGGAGAGAATAAATGAATTCCTATCAAAGTATCCCCACGAGTCATCAAGAGGCGGCTGACAGATATCGTTTTCAGCTCAGACAATAAAGGGCAAGGAGCTGCAAGCATTACACGCCCTCCAACCACAACCAGAGTGGCATCAACAACTGTTTGAAAGAGACCCTATAGCCATCAGGGCCTATGTGACAAGTCCGCAACAATTATGGGTGAACGCGCATTTCCTACCATGCACACGACGATCCAAATGGGCGGAATGCGGCACCCCTCTGGAAAAAATCACAATTCAAAATCTCAATTGGCCAATCATTCCATCAGAGTACGATTGGGCTATGGATGTAGATGCCAGAAGGGCTCTCACCCTATTCGCCAATAACTACTTCAACTGCCTTGATCCAACAGTCCGCGCGACAGCCACTTACGCCCAAGACTTAGAGCATTTAATGGGGATTGAAACAAAATGGGACAATTTCCCGCCCCCCATATTCTTTGATCTTAATAAGGTGCTAGCTTCCGACAAATCGAAGATCAGCTGCTAGTCGCTCGTGTGTATTACCGAGCCGCCCTTCTTGGCGATCCCTGGACGCGCAGATTCCAAGCGTGGGTCGACCAAGATTGGCTGATAGGAGTCCACAAGTCCCTTCACACGCCCAAGGACTTGAAGAAACTGGACCACCTCAACTTTATGGAAGACATCATGACCTACCTGATCCAATAGAGGTGGGCCAAAAAGACTCTTTGCTGAACCGACAGAGTGGCGAGGGACCGACACTACTTCAGGCCGTGGGTCCTGTTGAGGTTATTCCCAACGAATTGTAAATAAATAAAATTGACCACTAAAATGTGTTGCAAGGGCATGGCATCCTGCGCGTATAAGCCCATGGCCCAATGAGCACGCAAGCTTAAGTGTAAATAAAATAAAATAGACTTGGGCCTTTGAATTAAAATAAAACTAGAGGCCCAAAGTCATTTTTAAACTTTTGAGATTACTTTTTAGAGTTGGGTCCAAATTGGGACTCACATGAATCTTGAAAATTTCAATGTCTTTTGTGGACCCTTGGATCAAATTGGGTCCAAGATGAATGGATAGGATCAATGTAAATAATAGCCAATAGGATTTTGGGGCAAGGGCCTTCCCCATTTTATGAAAAGGCACCATTTGTACACTATTTTCATGCTTGATAGAGAGGAGGAGACTCTATCATTTGGAGAGCTCAAGCATCCTCATTTGCTAATCACTCTTGCTTATGCTATTGTTGTGATTGCTTGTTATTTCCATTTTCCATGCTTTTTGGTTTATGCTAGTTAAGGTTTTTCCATAAGCAATGAAATTGAGCATTTGAGCTAACCTCCATCTCATCTCATCTCTCTCTCTCTCTCTCTCTGTCTCTCTCTCTCTCTCTCTCTCTCTCTCTCTCTCTCTCTCTCTCTCTCTCTCTCTCTCTCTCTCTCTCTCTCTCTCTCTCTCTCTCTCCTTCTTCTTCCTCTTTTATTCTATCCTCTCTCTTCACCCAAAATCATGATGAAGTTAGTTAGGGGAGTAGAGTTAGTGTGAGTAGTGTTAGGGGAGGTAGAGTTAGACAAAAAGTAGGAAACTAACTAAAAGGAGCATCTATGCATAGTTAGGTACCTATCCAATGAACTAACCCTTGTTGATAGGCGGGAGGGCTATATTACGCAAGATCTTTGACCCTATAGAGGTGTGGCACAAGAGATTGGGGCCTCTCGACTACAAGTCATTTGAGGTGATGACAAAAAGGCAATTTGTGTTTGGTCTTCCTAAATCTCTAACAAGCTTGAATCATGTGCTTTATCAAAGTCCCATAGGTTACCTTATAAGAGATGTACATAAAGATCAAGTAAGCCTTTCCAACTTATGCATTCAGATATTCTTGGTGTTAATAAAATTAGCAATGGAGGTGCTAAGATGTATGTGACTTTCATTGATGATTTTAGTAGACTTTGTAGTTGTATCTACTAAAGAGCAAAGATGAGGTGTATGATGTCTTTGCCAAGTTCAAGATTGCAAGGGAGGTTCAATTTTTTACACAGATCAAGTGCTTGAGGAGTGACAAAGGTGGTGAGTACATTTCTACCAAGTTTAAAGCTTTTTGTGAAGAGCATGGGATCAAGAGGGAGTACACAAGCCCAAGGACACCACAACAAAATGGAGTGACCGAGAGGAAGAATAGAACTTTGTGTGAAGGTGCCAAAGCCATGAGGTTAGGTGCAAATCTTCCTAAATCTTTTTGGGATCAAGCTTTGTTGTGTGCTAATTTTCTATGCAATAGATGGCCGAGTGTGGTATTGGATGAAAAAATCCCTTTTGAAGTATTGTTTGGTAGAAGGCCGAGTGTCAACTTTTTCAAAACTTTTGGATGCATTTGCTATATCAACATCACTCTTGATGATAGAACCAAGGAGGATCCATCTTCAAAAAAAGGTGTGTTTGTTGGCTACAGTGAGGTAAGCAAGGCTTACAATGTTTACATTCCTTCAACAACTGTTTAGATCGGCTAGGTTTAATCCTAGAGTTGCGTTAACCCGATGACTCAAACTTATCTAGTTTCTCCCCATTAATCTATGCAATTCAAATCAAGCAAGTCCAGTGTCTAAAATATTCTAGTTTAGTAGATCACGACGATCGTAATTTGTGATTTCTACTTCTACAGGCCAATACTAGAACCTGTTGCATTGACTCAAGCGGCTAACTCACCCATCTCCATTAACATGTGCAACTGGTGAGATTGAGCAGGTTCAATGTTTGAAATTTCTAATGTGAATAACTCACGATAATTGTGGAAAATAGTTGATCTTAACTTTGACTATTCGAGGCCCAATGTGGTAGGCCAAATTTTAGTTGCCCAAAATGGTATTTCTCACCTTATTACTTGAATTTGGAGGTTTAGGGAGATTATATTGTCGATGCTATCGGTCACTGATGACTCAGTTTGATAGTTTGAGTAGTGCTTCAACGATTCATAGATCTGAATGTGAGAATTGATTGTTTTGAATTAGTAGAACAAACGTCTGTAATCCTGGTCGATTAACTTTGATAAGGAAATATCCACTTGTCGTTGGATTCGAACGCTTAGACTTCTATTATGATTGTGAAGTCTGATAATTTCATTAAAAGTTCTATTAAAATTCTGTGTGAAGTTAATGTATGAATTCTTTACTTGACATTAAGGTAAAACTGGCTACCGGCTGTTCAAATATCTGTTGATAACCAGGCTCTTACTATTCAAAACCATACAAAGTGTAATAGTTTCCAATATTAATTCATTTACCATCTCTGTAGGAATGACAATCTTTTATACTACATTACATCTGTGTAATTAAAGGGAACTCAGCTACAACATAAGAGTTCATCGTCTGGTGCCATTTTCAGAGATGGTAAATATAAATTGGAGATTTTGAAGAAATATCTTGGATGTTAATGAAAATGAATGTCAGACACGGAAAGCAGTACTAGAGTTGAATAGTTGAAACATTATTGAAAATTACGTGAAAACTTCTTCAAGAAGCAATTTAAAATGGCAGATTATCTTTCAATTCTTATCAGAAAGTTGAAACTTTTTTTGACAATCTTCTTAATAATCTTGATAGATTTTCTAATACAGTTGTTCTTGATATTCTTGAACCAGATCTAGAGCCACCTATACCGGATATGGAGGCCTCTCCTTTACCAAGATTCACTTCTATTTCTAAGATCAAATATGATTATTTCAAAGGCACATCTTGTGAGTATTCCTTGGATTGTTGCAGAAGCAGGAATTTGGTATAGTCAGATGGACAGAGCTGTGATCACAACTTGGGATCAACTTAAGGAGGTGTTCTGTTGACTAATTTTGTGGAATCCCCAAGATGCTGGGCCAAAGCTATTCTAAGAGCACCTCTCACCTTAGACTGAAGAGGTCTCTTAGTAGAAGAGAAGGATGAAGAATGAGAGTCGAGAATACTAACTAAGACAACATTCAAAGTTTATGTGAGCCTCATGGTGAATCTCAAGTGATGGAATGATCATGTAGGAGCTAGTATTTGTAATAGATGTTGTAGACCCCTAGTGAGCCAGATTTTGATGGTGAACTCTAGTGGAGGAGCTAATTCCACTTGTAATTTGTTAAATTGTGGAATGCCACTTAGGCTCCACCTAAGCAGCTCATTTGCCTATTTAATAGCCCCCCTCTCTTGTGAGGGAGCTTTTGTTGTAATGCTCTTGCTCTTCATTTAATGAGAAAGATCTTCCACGAGTTTGAGCCTTCTCTCTAGCTCCATGATCATGTTGGTGTTCTTGAGTGAAGCTTTTATGATCTTGCTTTCAAACTCTTAATGTAGTTGTGGAATTAGATTAATTTCTTGTTTTCTTGTTCATGCATTGTAGAGTAGAGTGGAATAGATTTCTTCTTTGCTTTAGAATAGTTTCAAGCTATCAAGTAAACTAAACAGGCTGAAATTGTGATTTAGATCCTACATATCCTCATACATTTAAGTTTATGATGTTCTTGGAAAGCCCAAGAATCAAGAGATGGGTATTTCTTGATCCTTGGCCTTGTGAGCTTGCTAGTTTAGTTTATTGATTTATTGTATTCATTTTTGTTGATGCCTTAGATTAGTTTGAGTTTCAATAACGTTTTAAAACCCGTTTTACTATAGGTAGAAGTAAGAATATGAAGGCATTCATCCAAGTTGCATGCTGATTTTTAGATGAATGCCATGGCTTGCATATTTCCAATGAGTGTGAGTGCTTTAAGAAGTGAATGAAACCTAAGAATCCTCTGACAGGGAGGATTAAAATCACTATACTACATAATGATCTTGCTACTTGACTGCTCATTGAATCCAAACTTGTTTGCCAAGAACCATCTAAAGTCTGGTAACAGACAGTGAGAAATAGAGAATTGAATGCCAACCGCTATGAAACAGAGCAAAGAATAAAAAAACTACTGATAGAAATCAGTAAACATTTGGCATTCTTGCCTTTTTAACATACATAGACTCATTGAACATGCCTTCCTAGTATGTTGACATCAAAAGAAGTTAGATCCCTGCACCAATTTTTCCAATCATTCACAGATCTACTACCTTTCAGAAATTTCTGCAATTGATCTACACTTTCCAATCCATCCACATACACCACCCTGCTCCTCTCTTTGCCTCCCTATCCCACCTCTTCTTTTCATGATCACACACATTCTTGCAGGTCATGCCCCACTTTCGTAAGAGTCCGTCTCTCCCTACTTCTCAACCAGACCCTACCCATTTGATCTCGACCGGATCAAGAACGACGATTCCATCTCGACCAGACCCTGACCATTTGATCTCGATTAGATCACAAATGATCTCGTCTCAACCGGATCCAGACTTCAAAATCTCAACCAGATCCTCAACTAGATCAGACAACTCCCAGATCCAAAACCATTGGAAGGCTCTTATAAGAGTCATGAGATACATTCGAGCTACATTGAACTAGTGCATCTGCTATGGAGAAGTCAACAATGACAATCTTAATCGGCTCAGTGGATTTTCTGATGCAAGCTAGGGAGGAGATGTAGATAATCGTAAATCCACATCCGGATTTACATTCTTCTTCAACGACAATCCTATATCTTGGAACAGTCGTAAGCAAATATCTATTGCTCTTTCATCTACAGAAGCAAAGTATATTGCTGCTTCTCAATATATTAAGGAAGCATTTTGATTGAAGAATTTACTGGTAGACATTAGTTTGGACTAGTACCCCTCGACAATTATATTATATGATAATCAGAGTGCAATTGCCTTATCGGCCAATCCTAGATTTCACTCTAGGAGTAAGCACATTGAGAGTTGATATCACTATGTCAGGGGCAAGATTTTCAATAGAGAGGTGAGCTTAACATACTGTCGAACATAGGACATGATTGTAGATGTGTTCACCAATGTGAAGAATTGAAGAAAATTATCTATGTTAGATATAGGGGTCTTATGTTTTTTTACATCAAGCATCTATGTGTAGGATGTTGATAGGAACAAATTTGGCATAGATGGCAAATTATGCATTTCCACTTGTAATGCCACTATTGAGCCAAAATAGAGTAAGAGGCTAAACTCGTGCCAATTAGAGTGTAGACAAGTGTAAAGCTTTTGTTACATGAATTCCAAGTGGCAAATTATGCATTTCCACTTGTAATGCCACTATTGAGCCAAAATAGAGTAAGAGGCTAAACTTGTGCCAATTAGAGTGTAGACAAGTGTAAAGCTTTTGTTTGATGAATTCCAAGAGTGTAGACAAGTGTAAAGCTTTTGTTTGATGAATTCCAGTAGGAAATTGAGGTGTGCTTGAATATAGCTTAATAGAATTAAGAGGTGCATGGATCAATGGTCCAATAGGATCAAAAGGTGACAAAGTATGGTCCAATCATAGTTAAGCATAGTGGTAGCTCGTGGATCTACTAGTATAATTGTACTCCTCATTTTGAAGCTAATTGATTTGGTGATTACATGAATTTTGAGTGTTATTGGATTTCTAGCTTTCTCTCTCTACCCGAGAGCTCATGATGCTTTTTCTCTCTCTACCCGAGGAGAGCAGCTTGTTTTTACTTAGATTATTTTTTGAATACTTCCCACACGTGTGAGTGAGAGTTGGAAGTGATTGAATGCATGTAGTAGTGTGTTTTTGCCATAGAATCCAAGATTGATCTTGAATCTCAATCTAGTCTTGATCGGTGCATCTACACACCTTAGGAGATCACAAGTACATGTTGTGGACAATCCACACATGTGAAATTCAACAACCAAGGCATTGAGCATTCATGCACACAACAAATTTTGTGCACTGCTTAGTTTGAAAATCAAAGCATTCATAGATCTAGAATAAGGGGCCGGGGGGGGTGTTGGATTTATTTCCTATATTCTCCTAAATACCATGTTAATCTAGTTCCATTCATTGCTGCATATTTACTTACATTGTCGTGCAACTCAACTACTGAAGACGAGCAAATGAAGATGGCCGACAACTTGGAGTTGGACGACTTATCGGGTAGACCCAACCTGACCGACAAATCGGACTTGGATGACTTATCGGATAAACCCAACCTGGACAACCTATCGGGATAGCCCGACTTATCGACCTCCTCACACTCATCCTCTATATTGCGCAACCAACTTGACAATGACAGCAGCCACGATCTCCTTCCAGATGACACAACGGCTCCATGCCATCTCTTGTACACTCATTTGCATAAATGTAAATAGCATGTAGATCATTGTAATTGATGCATCAATAATCAAGGACACGGATTATTGAATGTAACACACTATAGATGCTTTCATACATTGATTTTTCTCTTCAGATGGATCATCAGTAATAAGCTCATAGCTTTTACAGTTTGTAGTTAGCTTTGTGAGCACGTGGTTTCGCCCACTATTGTCTTGTGCTCACGTGCATCACTGACTTGTATTTCGTTACAATCAATCTGAATAAAGTGTTGTCTAGTTCTGCATTCAGGTTATGTCAGTAATTGTAATGCTTTCCTCTCTCTGTCTGAATTTCTTTTTGCTTTGTCTGATTGTTTGCTCTTGCTTCTACTACCATCACGCATCTAGCTCTAGACTTAATTTTATTATTATTATTGTCTTTGTCTATTGTTACTAATAGTGCACGCATTGAGGGAACGTTCATTTTTTTCTCCATCACAATTTTTTCTAGCAATATTTTTGTCAGACTTTTTTTTTATAAGATACAAGTGATGGATCAGTAGTTCATTGGGCCTGTTCAAGTTGTTTTCCCTTCTTATCTTCGGCATCTCGGTTTTGTCGGAGGGTCGCAGCGACCAAGCGAATGAATCGGGACCACAATGAGCTGTGCATTAAGGATTGACAACGGATTGGGCCGAACGCCGGGTGCATGTTTCTCATAAAGCCCGTTGTATATCATTGCTGCAACCTCGCTATGTTGACGAAACATGGTTGTGGAGAAGCGATGGTAGGTCCGATATAGAGGGATCTGATCCTCGATGGCCATTGACTTGAAGTTTTTATTGGGATTAAAACATTACTCGCTAAAGTAGAGATCTCATACGGTATCCACTTTTGCTGCAGTTAGAAGAGTCTCCACGTTGTAATAGTCCTCCAAAACGATAGGATCTGGAGAGTTAGCTATGTCGATCAGGAATTGGATGAGGGCTTTGATGAAGTCGACTGCTGTCTTCCAACTATGTGCCAATTTATTACGGGCCAATTATAGGCCCTGACGCTTGGAGTCTTCAATGTTGTCCATGCTCTTCTTCTGGGCATTGGATTTGCCCTTATTGTCGTCGGAGCCATGAGATATTCTTGAATGAGCTCGGGGCTGTGCATGAGCACTGTCTTCCGCCATTTTGGTTGAGGATGTAGAAGGGTTATGAGGTTGGTTGGTGTCAGCTTTAGGAGGTTTTCAACCTTTTATGGTAATGTATAGCCACCTATTGTCATGATATATGGATATTCTTTGACAAAGAGCGTCGATTGTTATGCATCAGATACGATATAGAACTTTTGGTACCAATGTTGATGTACTGCAGCAGGTCCACCGCGAGTGTCATCAAAGCGGGGAGAGATGGTGAAAGTTGAGGGAAGGTCTATTTTTAGAAGAGAGGAAGTGGGGGGGGGGGGGCGGAGAAGCAGTGCGGGGTGAAGTGCTGCGAGGTGGAGAAGTAGCATGAGGCGAGGTAGTGTTAGGTGGAGAAGCATATTCCAACTTGGGCATGGTGAGGATGCGTTGAAGTGTGGAGGTGGTGGCTTCAGCCTGGGCGACGTACTAGAGATCTTGGTCGAAGGTGCGGTCTTCGACATTTTGGAGGTTGAAATGGGGAAACGTGAGTTGGAGTTGCTTGTAATCAATGGTGGAGGTGGATTCGATGAACGGAAAGTCAGAGATGGTGCAGGGATGGCAGATGGATGGATTTTGGACATTGGCATTATAGTGTGTCATTGTCGCATTGTAGTAGAGGATGAGAGTGGCGAGGTGATATTGATGGCAATTGCAGTATAGAGCGCGAAGTTCGTTGTAAACTAGGCGGAGGGCATCTGGAAGGGGTGGCGACAGTTGTGCATCAATGCTTGATGTGTTCTACGAGGGCTTCTGATGGTGGCTCTGGTGAGCTGCTGGCTTGTACGTGGGCACGTACCATACTTGTGCTTGTTGTGAAGGTGAAGGGAGAAACAGAGGTGGGAAGAAAATAGGGGGATCTTGCATGTGATCTAGCTCCAATTGGTAGTGTGTGTTGATCTTGGGAAAATTAATAGTGGCGTAGAGGCCAGCAACAAAACGGAACAAAGGACTCCCAAACATATATTAGAAGTAGCCAAAGTTCTAAACTTGGATGAATCCTGATGACACAAACAAAAATGTTCTTATTGCTCTCCGAAACAAGTTGATAAATGTGAAAAAAATTTGAATTTGAGAGGGGAGGAGCCGGGAACGGCAAAGAAAAATAATAGAAAGCTAGTCTAATCAAATAATAAAAAATAAGAGGTAAATTACCATCTAGAGCAGTGGAAAACTCTAGAAAAACAACGAATTGTTTCTTGATTACCTTCAACTCGTCGTCTCGTCCTTGAGGGCCTTGTGGTTTTGGGCTGGGTGTCAAAAATAGGGTTGAGAGACTGTAGGCGAGTAATGGGTCTGATGGCGAGTCAAATATATATGTGGTGCAGAATAATGAGGAAAGTTGTGGGTGAAACGACGAGTAATTAGAGTCCTCTGATGGTGAGAAAACACTGATGGCGAATAATGGAGGGTGGCGAGTAATTGGCTCTAATGGCTAGTAAAGTGACGAGTAATTTATGATTAAGGGAATGATGGGAGGAAGGTGTTGGCAAGTTGGCGAGTAATGATGATGTACCGATGGCGAAAAAATGAGTTTGGCGAGTAATCGGCTCTGACGGCGAGTAATAGCACGAGTAATCATCGAGTAATAAATTGATTTACTCATGCTTATTTATAGGCAGTGGGATTACTCGCCTACTGCTATTTTGGTAAGTTGGTCCTACACTCCCAAGCCAAGGAACAAGAAGCATGAATGTAGATTGAGAGCCTGGCAATGAATCAAGAACCATGATGAGGAGTAGGGCGAGTTTGGTCCTCTTATATAGAGCCTAATGCATCTTGGGCACATAGCCATGCATAGCCTTATGTTCCCTATACATAGATTCACCTAGAATAGAGTCCTATGCATGGACCAACTATTCATAGAATTGCTATTGATAACTCTACACATGCATACACTGTCTCATTACCTTGTCTAAACTCCACTTAGTGTGTTCTGGGTCTCACAAAGATATTAGCTACTTTCGGGTCACGTCCAGTATGACGTGGCATAACTAACAGCTGAGAATTCACAACCATTTAGATTCATTTCAGGAACATCCACAACTGGAATAACATAAATTGAAAAAACTTCATACTCAGAATAATCAAATGTTTCCATTTTATTAACTGTAGAAATCTGATCCAACGGACGTACAAAATTACTGCCAAATAATGTAACTACCTTCTCATCCTCCTTGAAAGTGAGAACATGCTTCTCAAAATCAATTAGCAGAGAAGGCGATTTACTAAATAACCATTCGTAACCTAAGATTAAATCAGTATGAGCTAGGTCTAAAACATGAAAATTAACTAATTCTGTGTGTCCTTGCATCAAAACTGGGAGCTTCGAGACTTTTACGTTCCAAGTCTCCAACTCTGCTCTTGAAGCTAGATAAACTTTATATCTATGATTGCTGGCTTCAGTTTCCAAGCTGAGTTTCTACACAAGACAATAATTAATAAAATTATGAGTTGAACCATTGTCCAATAAAATACTCACTTCTTGATCTTTAACTGTGCCAATTAAACAAAAAAGTTCATTAGGCAAGAAAGAAGTAGTACTAAAAGAACATTCACACTCACAATCCATCCAGTTGATTTCCAAAGTCTTACCATTGCCTCCTGGGATTTCTATCATGTGAGCAGACCCTTTCTTCCTCTCTGGACAAGATTTCATCAGGCTTCTTACAGACAAAACACAAGTTCTCTCTTTTAGCCTTTTCCTGGGACATAGATTTATTGAATCTCTTTCTCTTCGGCTTCCTGGGTTCCACTGCTGCTTGATCTAATTCGTCAAATTATTTTGCTTGGTCTGGACAGCCCACCCTAAACCCTTTTTGGTTTTCAAAGTGGTTGGAATTTGCGCAAATTGCTTTCTGGATATAAGAATCTAAACTCTTTGTACCCATCTTGCAGTTCACGAACTTTAGGTAGTAGTCCATGTCATCAGCAACTACGAAAGCTTTTTTGAAAACTTCCACAAACGCATCCCAAGTAGTTGGCTTCACCGATAAATCTCGCCACCACGATGACGTTTTGCCGCGTAAGAACAACACGACACTTTCAATTTTCTTCTCATCAAGAACATCGTGCAAATTGAAGTAACTACTCCACATGGCCAGCCAATCCTCGACGACCTCAGGTTTCTTCTCCTTCTTCTCACTCGAATAAACCTCCGGTTGAAAACCGAGATTGGGTGAAGACATCAATTTGACTTGATTCAAAAGAACCTCCATTTGCTGATATCTCATATGATTACGATTATTCATGTCATTTAGTGCCGTACTCAACTGCTGACAAATCACCATATCAGATGGTGCACCTGAATTTGTAGTCTGATTTGAGGTTCTTTGGCCATCTTGATATATCTATCCTAGAAATGACTAAATTTAGTTAATATCTGATTAACTCATAGTGAAGTACTGTTGACCAAAAAACTGACTGAAATTGACTCCAGTATGGTTAAATCACATATTTTTAGTCAATTTTATAGATATTACAAGAAACTGGAAAAAACTAAAAATTTGAGTTTTCGCACTTTTAAATATTTTTTTTATAAATTTTTATGTTTTCTAAAAATTCATAAAAAATCACAGTCAGTTATTAAGCAATCGAAATCGAAAATTTGATTCACTATTTGATTCTTAATTTAAATTTATTAATGTCCATCAGACATGCAAGACATGCGACATTAAACTGTTTATTTACTTTACGGAATTTTACGTAAAAATTCAGTGTTATGGAAATTGTCAGCTATAAAATCAAGTTTTGTATCTACTTGTCATAGTACATGCGTATGACCACTCAAAACAGATCTAACCAACCCATGCATGTCAAGAATCACTCAGAGAAACCACATGCAGACATTCCATGCAAGCACAATACATCAAAATAGGAAATTGTCATGCATGCAATCAGAACAATTGGAAATTTTGCCAATTTTGCACACAAAATTGCAAAATTTCAGATGCTTATATCTTTGGCTACAAGACACCAAATTGGGTGCTGTAAAGCTCAGTACAGAGGGAGACCCAGTGAACAAGACACTTGCCATGTCAGCTTTCCACCTAGGATTCACACGTGCGAGTTCAGAACAGCCAATTAAGCTATAGGAGGGCGCACTTTTTCTAGACCAATCTGTCCAAAAACATGCAAACACTCAACCAAGCCTAAAATTGATGATCCAAACAGTCTTTAATGGTCAAAAAGAGTTTCATGAAGCCTTCATACAGATCCTATGAAGCAGTATGGGCTGAGAACCATGATTTCTTGGTTTCTAGAAGTCAAAATTGCTACAAACTTGATGGAATTGAAACATAACATCCACATGCAATCCAACATACAGAGTTACAACCAACCAATTGATCTGATCTTGCTGGATTTTGAATTTTACCCTCAATTTTGTGCCAAAAACATGGAAAACAAGCCAAATTTGGCCACAAAAGAGTCTAGAATCCAAATACATGGGAAGATCCAACATGCAAACTGAATTTCAACTATTTCAAAGTGAATTAACTTGTTGGAAATTTTAGATCCTTCACTAGTTTCGAGCTACACATGCTAAAACTCCAAAAATGACACCAAAATTGATTTCCTAGCACAATTCACCACAAACACAATGAAATTTGAGAGAGATATGGAACATGCAAATTAAATTTGGGAAGATCCACCAACTTGCAACCTTGATCCTCTCCTTGGATGAGAATACTAGTTGAATACTACCAAGCTCCAATGAAAAGCACCACCTCTCCAAGCTTGTAAGCCTTGCTCTGATACCACTATAAGGGAAGCTCCTTAGATCCTGCTTACAAATCCTAAAGGATAACACACTGTGGAGAAACCACCCAACCGAGTAGAAGCATTCAATCAATCTCTAAAAGCCTCACCCCCAAGCCAAGGAACAAGAAGCATGAATGTAGAGTGAGAGCCTGGCAATGAATCAAGAACCATGATGAGGAGTAGAGCGAGTTTGGTCCTCTTATATAGAGCCTAATGCATCCTGGGCACATAGCCATCCATAGCCCTATGTTCCCTATACATAGATTCACCTAGAATAGAGTCCTATGCATGGACCAACTATTCATAGAATTGCTATTGATACACATGCATACACTGTCTCATTACCTTGTCTAAACTCCACTTAGTGTGTTCTGGGCCTCAAAAAGATATTAGTTACTTTCGGGTCACGTCCAGTATGACGTGGCACAACTAATAGCTTGTTTCACTGGAGTACCGTGTATCCAAGACTAGGAGTATACTGTATCCTATGTACTGGTCATGGACATAACATGGTTGGTTGAGTAAGGGACATTTGTATAAGATGGGATATTTGGTACATAGGTTCGATGGTGCAACGTCTAACTTGATCTAACAAGATTTCCATCTAGCTTAGAACTGCTAATCTATTCTAGCCTACAACTTCATTGAACTGCTTTAGCTACCCTAAGGGCTAAGCTATACTATGGGGCTCAAATCTAACCTAATTGATCGGACTTAGCTTGACTATTTTAATGTAATTGTACTATAAGTCTATTCTATATGACCAATCTGCGCTAATCTAAATACGCTATTGCTAGAGTTCGCCCTGCAGATCTAAGACTATCTGATCTAATCCATCAACATGCTCTAATATCGACACCGTCCGTGGGATAGTTTTTTGAAAATGGGCCTTAAGTGTGTTTCACTCCTTCCATTCAAACCGCCATGGCCACCCTCTCACATAAGGATCGTCATGGCCACCCTCTCCTTAAGGATCATCATGGCCACCCTCGCCTTAAGCACATTAAAATGCCACTACAAGCGTTCTTGGTTCTAGAATGTGCTCGTCCCTTCCTCCTCCCCCGTTAAAGCTCGAGTGCTTTATGTGTGCTGAGACGTGCCGATCGATTTATCTTCGTTTCTCAAAGAGACAAAAACTAGTACGATACAAAAAGTATTACGAGGACTAGCAGCAGAGCAAGAGCTACATTGTATATTGAGGATCGGAAAGCCAGGCAACACGGCGCGGGCTTACAGACTCGCTCATGCCCTTCGAGCGGCACGTCGTGCTGCTGCAGGAAGGGAAATAATCCAGACAAGATGTCTCGCAGCCTCAGCAAATTCCCTTCATTCACCAGGATTTTCCCCTGCTTGTCCATCTTCCAAGGTTCCAAGCTTGAATTTGGCTGATTCTCGAGCACCTGTGTGTTTTTCAAGCAGTTCATTTAGTGCAGGGACTGGAAGGGAGCTGTCATTTGATGACAGTTTAGCGCGTGCGAGAATAAATAGCCCTTGCAGCATAGGAAGAGGCCTGAAGTTGCCATTAGTTTTTTCTAAAGATCTTTTTGGAGGACGAGAATCATTCAAGTTGATAGGGAATGACTCGAAAGCTCATTTTCATGTCTCGCGGCGTTACGAATCAAGTGCTGCCAATGGAAGAGTACATGCATCTATCTATCTTGCATTTTTTCTATGAATTCTTTTCCTGCTTTGTCCTATTAATTATCCTCCAACCTTGAATGGTATTTCAGTACTATGTGGTTAATTGCAACAAGCTTCAGCATTTTTTCGTCTCAAAGATGAAGCATGCCTTCATGGAGAAAGTTAGTAAATGCTTGAATTTGAGTATGTCTTGTAAGTCTTAATCAAACTTGTACGCATACTTTACTTCCATACTTTTCTTACGTCGAAGTTCTATACTGTCATTTAATTACAGTATTCCCTTTTTTTCATGCTCGGCCACACCAGCTCACGATTTTCCTTAAAGGTTAAGTTGTCACTCTGAATTCTTGATAGTGGCTGAGGAAGTTGCAAGTTTTATGCAGAAGATGCTCTTTCATATGCTACCTTTTCACAACTCATAAAATTGATGACTGACTAGTGCCATTATCCATAAATTGAAGGTCTTAGTCCTCATTAAGAAGATGATTTAGGACAGCCTATGGGTTTAGCCATTCATCTATGAGTCTTAAGTCAACTTACTCTTTATAACAGCGTAAAGGACGAGTTGACAGCGAAAGTGCCCTTCCGACAGAAGTAGAAAGTGACTCTTATGTATTGGCAAAGATTCTTTGAGGATAGGCAAAGCTGTCAATTTTGGCAATTTTGCTGCTTTTGTCTTAGGTGGACTTAGGCGCATATAATCGGAAGTCACAGAGCGCATACATGTATAAAAGGCTATGCATCTACGTCTTATCATACCAATATGTAAATAATGCTTCTTGGTTTCCAAGGGGAGGCTCGAACCTAAGACCAAAGAAACTTTGGATGTCAAGCTAACCAACTAAGCCAACCCCATTGGTTCAATATGTAAATAATGACGTAATAGGAGATACATAGTCCTCACTTCCTACCATCTCTTTTCTCTATAGAAGATTTATGTAGATCAGAATAATAATCTACGATCAAGGAAAAATAAGGTCTTTGCAATCCTCACTGGAACCAAAAACCTGAAATTGCTGAAGGACAGAAGAACTTTGCAACATTGAATTGGATTCTATAATCCCATCGAGGTAACTGAAAGTTTGCAGATTTGCAGGTCCTTGGATCAACAAGGAACCTTAGCATGAGCTAGTAACTAGGCTCTTCTATTGGCATGGCTTGAGACTAAGAAATTTATGATGGTACTAACTAAGGGTGCCAGTGTCACTGAGGATGATAGTGATGGTGTGGAGGAAAATGCTCTGCCTTGCTGATGACGTGATCTAGTGTCATGTTGTGATGTCCTATTAGCAATAGGTCTCTGCTCTCTACACTGCTGTGAGGGTATCGATTGTCCGAAGGATGATGATGATGCGGATGAAGAAAAAGCTCTGCATCGTTGGCGACATGATCTAGTGATATGTTCTGATGTCTTGGTAGCAATAGTTTAGGCATTGAAAGATGAAGCTTCCTCATTCTAAGTCGGCAAATCTTATCTTCCTGCCGAATATCATGACAGTGTCCCGTCTCCACATATAACTATGAGAAGAGACTCGAAGTTGTCCAAGTGTAAACCTAAGGTCCCCTACGACGTCTCTTGTAGCAGTAGAAGTCAGATTTGACTCCTAGTGAGCCCTGCCATGTCTCCACATATAACTATGAGAAGAGACTCGAAGTTGTTCAAGTGTAAACCTAAGGTCCCCTACGACGTCTCTTGTAGCAGTAGAAGTCAGATTTGACTCCTAGTGAGCCCTGCCATGTTTTCAGGATATATGCCTGATGTAGAACTCTTTATATATTGATGAGGACCCTCTGGGAGATGTGAAATAGAAATAGAAATGCCAAGTGTTCGTTGATAAGCCTTAGAATATTGTATGATGAGTGGTGTCTTAACTGTAAATCTAGGATGATGAGGAGAGTGTCAAGTATGGATATCATCTGCCCTCACCTTCGAACTCCATGACACGCTATATGTAAGTAATGAGCTGGCCTCGACGAGTAATGGAGGTGTTGTGAACTCAACGACGTTCAGAACAAAAAAAAACGTTCCGACCCAATACGTTCGGGAATGTATTGTACGGAACATACAGTATGTTCTGACCCAAAAGGGTTAGACCGGCTTCCTAAGCTTGTAATGCATACATGGCTATTGGTGTAAAGGCAGCACCTATTTTGAGCATCTTGTCTATGTCATTCGAAACAAAACCTCTCTAGATTGATGACATCATCTGCATAGAGAAGTATAGAGATCAATATATCCAAAAGTCTACACCCTTGGCCACCATCCTCACCGATACTCGCTCGAGCTCATCAGTGTATAGTCCGAAATGAGTAGGTGAAAGAGAGCAACCTGGCTTCACCTATGGTGCTATCCACAAAGCTACAAACACTTGTATTAGCTGTCAGCGCAAAAAAAAAGCCATAATTGAAGGTGAGGAAACAAATCCCCCTAGTCCAAAAAAATAAAGAAACGTTAAAAATCAAAACTCCTTTTCAAAAAGGCAGGCACTTGTTCAAAATACACTTTCTTGTTTTGAAAATGTTGTTTTGAAAAAGTACCCTAAACCCTAAACATTGATTGTCTGCAGCTCGAGTGCAACATTGTAAATTAGTAGTCATGAAGGCATAAATTTGGATGAAGTGCAAAGATCATCTTTTGTAAAGAAAAAGAGTATTTTGTGGTTATTCAAAAGGAATTGATAGTAGAAGTATAAATAAGATTCTGAGGAGGGCACCTTACCATTGCAAAGGAGATCACCTTTATTAAGGATGCACTAGTGCTATTATTCACGTGAAAAGGCTTTAAGTTATGTAGCTGTATTTTCTAAATCAATGTTTTTGTGAGTTTCTGAGAAAGCATCACATGCGCTTGGGCAGGGATGTAACATTGACCATTTGAGTAGGTTATTTCGTAACCATGCAGTTGATTTCTTGATGCATGCATGCTAAGCAGGAAGTTGAAGTCAGCTAAAGCTCCATTCTTTCAAAGATTTCTATGTACTGAATTTAATTTTCAAAGGTTGGGGTCAGTGATGACCATTGATTACAAAGTGTGCTCATCTCCAAAAGAGCATCATCAGATCCTTCTGTGTTGGTTTCATTGGTTTGATAATTTTAGATACTCTTGATAGTGATAACGATGATGATACCCAATATCCACTATGGTTCTGCAACGTCCTTTGTGGCAGATCGAGTTTCATGGCTTCTACCTTCATTCTGGTGGCATCAACTTATTCCTTTCTGCTGCATCAGCTTCATTCTTTTTTCTTCATCAACATCTTAATTTCCTTCAATCTTGTGAGTCCATTTGCACCTGAGTGAAATCGAATTATAGACCTTCAGATCAGGAAAGAAGCTGTCAACCATAGATCCAGCGGTACCAGGATCCGCGAATCCCGATACCGCGGATCCATATTGATCCGCGGTACGGCAGCACCCACTCGATCGGCTCCTCCTTTGGCAGCACCCAGGATGTACCAGTACCAGCCACCTCAACGCCCCTTTCAGTACATATCGCCGCTGTACTTGCCTCCTGCAGGGACGGCCCCTCCACAGCCAGTTCCTCCACCAGCAGTAGCCCCACGGGCACACATTCCACGGGCTCATCCTCCTCTATCAGCTGCACAGGGACACCCCTCTTTGGCTTCTCTATCCCAGCCGGCCTTAGCTTGGGCCCAGCCTAGCCAGCAAGGTGATTTGCATGGGGGTGATGAGGCATTGATGGCTCCCCTCGTCCGCAAGAGACCAGGAAGGCCCAAGGGTGCACTGAACAAGAAAGGCAGAGCACAGAAACAGCCAGGGAAGAGAGGACGACCTTGCAGGGCCCCAGGTGCAGGTAGAGGTGCACTATCACAGCCAGCTGGAGTAGGTCTAGTCAGTTTGGTTGCTTGGGGGTTGATGTGGAGGCAGATTGGGAGGATGTGGATGACGAGTCTTCCTCCTCAGATACACAGCCCATGCCAGTTCCAGACAGGCATAGATTTTAGTTGCGAGAGTCAGCTCGGGGCCCTGAGTTGTCTCCGGAGCATTCGTCTGAGTCAGAGCCAGAGCATTGATTGTAGTTTGTTGTTATATTTTTAGCAGTTTGATATCATGTTCCATGTTCGGCGGCCAGATGGTCGAACACTGTATTCAGACCATTTTCCATATTATATCCAGTGTTGGACGTACTTTATTCACTCCACATTGTGTATTTGTCAATTTGTAATTGAAATGTTCTATTTTCAGGTATGTGCGTATTTTCAATTAGTTTCAACTGCAGAGATTGATAGCAGATGCACTACACAGAAATACACCCCCCTTGACAGCATTTCATAAACACACATATTACATTGCAATTTCTTGGCACGCGTTGCACAAAAAACACACGGAACATTAATTCAACAGTTGTATCAAAATAACAATACGTATCCCACCACATACGGCTGGGGCTGTTCTTTACATTGTGTTAAACACTAAATGCTGCCTCATCTTATGCCGAAAACTACATAACAACAGTCAGCCACATATGGCTGGATCCTATCTATTCTAAACATTCCTACGGATCTTCCACTGACTCTTCGCCCTCGTCAGGCGCATTGTTCTATTGCTCTCGCTCTGTCTCCCGGTTAGCCCGATCTGCCTCCTGGTTAGCTCGACAGCGGGCCGCCCTTTCCCTGACCATGATGAGCTGCCATCTTGTGAAGTTCATTCCGATCTGCTCATCCAAATCCAGCTCGACAACGGGGGCAGGGGCCACAGCGGGGGCGGGGATCTGCAGCTCTGGGTGTCTCTTCCGAGTCTGTCGCAGCATCTCTGCAATGTCTGCCTCTTGCTTTCGATGCCTTTCGTTGTGCCTTCGGACATCTTCCTCGAGCTTCCTCCTAGCTTCGCCCTCGGGCCTCGGTGGTATGCGCTCCGCCATCTCATGACACCCTGTTTCTCAAACTAGCTCTCATAGCCTCTCACAACCTCTCAATGGCTCTCACAGGCTCTCTCACAGCCTCTCACAATGCCTCTCACAGCTTGTCTCTCACAGCCTCTCACTGGCTCTCTCACAGCCTCGTGAGTGCCTATTTAACCCCACAACATGTTTCCCCACGTGCCACGTGCTGCACTCCGATTGGGTCCGTGGTCTACTCCCCCACAGTGCCCATGTGACGGTGTACCTGTCCGGATTTGTTACTCCCCCACATGCTGCACTCCCATTGACCCCAAGGTCTGCTCCCCCACAGTGCCCCCTGTACAGTCCCCCCTTTTTTCTAAACCCTAAACCTTTTTTTTCTGAATTTTTTACCCTAATTTACAATAATAATAGGGGTTTTTATTAGAAAATTAAAAAAAATAAATAAGAAAAAATATTATTTATTGGTGCCGCCCTGGTACCGCGGGTCTGAGGGCAACACCATAATGGCGGTACCACCAGCCACTACGCAGTCAACCAATAGGCCAAATTTTTATTTTGTGGCATCAACATCATATTTTTAAAGCATAGTTTTCATCCTGCCCACACAGTCGCATGTGTATGCTTGCATCTATGTCTTCACTCTGGCAATGTCATCATGCTCATGACCGCTTTAACTTTTCCGTTCTACCAAGAGTGTGAACACTATCTATTGTGGAGAAGTGTGGTCTGGACACTATCTATTGTGGAGTGGTGAGAGTTACAGGATAAATGCTATGGACAGCTATTTGGACCATGGGTCCTCTCATTAATTGGAATTTATAGGCATTTGAGCCTCATTATGAGCAGGTGACCGATCAGAGACTTACTCTTCGACTAACATAGTTCAAATCAAGCTTGCTGAGGCTTAAACTCATTGGCAAACTTGGGGTGGATATCGTAGTTCATTCTTTTATTTACATTCATTTAATGACATGACTTCTGATTCTATCTGTGTCCTGTGTCTTTGGTTTGAATTTGCCCATAAAGTTTATTAGAGTCTCGAGTACAATAACACTATATTAATGTGGATCCAAATTCACTCTGTGTAAAGATAACCTTTGTTTGTGATTGGTACCATTTGAGTTCAGAAAATGTCATGTGCATTGTGTACCAGTCTGTATGGCAAAAATTGTGGGTAGAGTTGCCTTATTCATGTGGTGAGGCTTTAACAAAGTATGTTACAATCAGGTTTTGAGGGCAAGCGACTAGTGTCAAAATTGCACCCCTCTTGGTTATATTCTGTTCCATGATAATGGCTGGTAAATTGAACGTATCATCTTCTTTGTTGATTCGGAAAAGTAACTCTACCTAACTTAATTCTGCTTTTTGTTGATTATCTTAAGGCAGGTATCGCAAGGGGATTTTACTGACATGTCATGGCAAGCAGTTTTGGGAGCCCTGGATGTAGCTAAGAATTCAAAGCAGCAAGTTGTAGAGACTGAGCATCTTATGAAAGCATTGCTTGAACAGAAGAATGGGCTTGCAAGACGCATTTTTTCAAAAGCTGGTCTTGATAACACCGCACTTCTCCAAACTACCGAGCATTTCATAGAACGACAACCAAAGGTCGTATTATTGTTTGAAGGTTGTTTTTCAACGAATTACGAACCATATTTTTTGAGTCTTTCTTTAAGTATTTAGCTTGTCACATTGTCACTTTCACATGATTGATGAGGTACCCGCAATTGTAGCACCTTGTGGTCCTAGTATGAGAATTATGGACTACATCTATATGATAAAGCTTATGCAATGTTTCAAAGAAAGATAGTACGGAAGAAAGAGATGCATAGAAGGCGAGGGAAACAATGTTTTCAAACCAGTTTTGAATTGGCCCCCAAAAAATTGGATTAGACCATCAAGTTTAGGGTTTTGAAAAATGATAAATTTGTGATGAGTATGTGTTACAGCGAAAAAAAGAAGTTTGGTTTAGGGTCTAGACTGTGCAAAGTACATTTTCATAATGCAATCACCTAGGTCCTGTGTTGCAGCAGATGCAAAAACGATCCGGATCGCCAGCGATCCGGGACCAAAAATTCTGTCCCGGATCACAAAAAAATTTGCAAATTTTTTTGTCATTGTGGAGGGATCCACAGCTAGTTGCAATCCAAATGACCAATGAATAGCAGCAGAAATACTGAGGCAGATACAAATGGAATGATTAGCCAATGTTATATCTGCAATTCTGTATCTGCAAAACCAATTTGCTTCAGTATCTGATAAAGTGATTAGTAGATGTTGGGGGTTAACTATCTGAAACCAAGCAATAGAACCGCTCCTTTGAAATCCTCACATGATACCATACCCCATCTTGGCAAGTTTGAAATCAAAAAAACAAAAAAAATTTGCGTTCCGGGAAACTCTAATGGGAAATCCCGGATCACATTCTGGAATGTGATCTGGAACGCGTTCCGGATCACATTCTAGAATGTGATCTGGAACGCTGCATCTTTGCCTAGGTCTTATATATCGAATCCCAAATCTTTTTGATCTTTAATGCTTCGTGTTACGGTTTGTCACAAATTTAGAAAAAGTATAACTTTAAAACCCAAAAATATACAATCTAGACTCGAGTAGTAAATAAGCAAGAATGCTTCAAAGACGCTTTTAACCACTTAGTACTTAGAGCTCAGTGCTCATTGCTCAACATCAACTTTTGATTAGCTACTAACTACTATGGTTGTTGCATTATCATATATGTAAACCGTTGCAAGACAAAAGACTATAAGCACTAGCTTCTGAGGCTATAAAAATTTAACTACTTTAGAATGTAGTATTCATTGCTCATTACCCATTATCAAGTTTTAACTAACTATTTGGTAGTGACAAGTCACAGGGCTTTTGATAGAAATTGAATTCCAATGTAAAATGAGTGATGAGTTTTTAATCATGAAAGTAAGTTATAAATTGAAAGATGACTACATGTGGCATAGTGCACACTATGTATGGTGGCAACATTCAAATACAAATACGTTTACATAATATTCGCTCAAATACATTACACAGAAGGGACATCTAGATGTCAAAGGATAGTTACAACAATCTAGGTGAATCATAAATGATGATACCACTTCCTAGACTCTACATAGTACATACTATGTTCGTGATTTTGATTCCTATAGTAGCCTCCTAGACCTCCTTGGGAGCTCTTGTTCAACTAGACTCTCCCTTGTCTCATCATCACTCTCCTGCTCCTCATCCTTCTTAGTTTTCAACATTTTCCTCATTCTTTGAGGTCTCTGTTTCCTCCTCATTAAGTCCCTTGTCTTTGAGAGCATGAGAGCTCAAACACCCTCTCGTTGCTAGCTTTTGTGTGATGCAGCCTAAGTGGTAGGTTGTGCACAATTGTCTTTGAGAGCATGAGAGCTCAAAACCTCTTGTTGCTAGCTTCCGTGTGATGCAGCCTAAGTGGTAGGGTGTGCACAATGCATGCAAGGATTGGCAACGCTTTGAGCTTTGAAAATCGATCCCTAATACTCATAATTGCAAGATTGCAAGCCAACTCTACAATATAGAACATGGTAGGAACTTGGGCATGAGGATTAACATCTAATCAGCATAGCTTCTTGATGGAGGAGTGCATATACATCCTCCTATCTGTGTTGCAGCGGATCGCGATCCGCTGCAAAAACGATCCTGATTGCCAGCGATCTGGGACCAGAAACTCTGTCCCGGATCGCAAAAAAATTTGCAAATTTTTTTGTCATTGTGGAGGGATCCACAGCTAGTTGCAATCCAAATAACCAATGAATAGCAGCAGAAATACTGAGGCAGATACAAATGAAATGATTAGCCAATGTTATATTTGCAAATCCATATCTGCAAAACCAATTTGCTTCAGTATTTAATAAAGTGACGAGTAGATGTTGGGGGTTAACTATCTGAAACCAAGCAATAGAACCGCTCTTTTGAAATCCTTTCACATGATACCCCATATTGGCTGGTTTGAAATAAAAAAAAACAAAAAAATTTTGGGTTCTGGGAAACCCTAATGGGAAATCCCAGATTACGTTCCGGATTGCGTTCCGGAACGTGGGCTGCATCTTTGCCTCCTATATGACACATCTTGGTGGTAGCCTACAGGTTTGATAACCTTGCCACATCAATAATCAATTTCATCTACATTGAGTTGCATAATTCAATGCCTCACGAATGAGTCGCAAGTCATGATTGAGAACCCAAACTCTAGGCATTACAATCACAATCTACAATTTAGTGACTTCTTACTCACAACTCTTTAGGCTAGTAACTAAAACACACAAACACAAATACAATTTACTTGCATGGTTTGCTTTAGTTTCTGTAGAAGGTGTAGGGTGGCATGCATGAACACCAGCTTATTCAATTCTGCAGGGGAGAGCTTGTTCCTCCTCTTCCTATGAATCAAAGAGGAAGCACTCCAATCCCTCTCACATGTGACTGTTGTGCAATCTTGTGAAAGGATTCGAATCGCAAGCCTTTGCAATATGGGAATATCATGGCCATGCTTCAACCACCATATCACTAGACGCAACATGCCATACCTCATTTGCACCTCCAGATATCCAAAACCTAGGCTTTCGTTCCTATACACTAGCATGTCATCCCTAAGTGTGTTTGCACGTTAACATCGAGATAGAATTAGCTAATGTAGGCTTAGCACTTTGTCATGGAACTGGTTATCACTCCTCCATAGTGGGTGAAGTATGCAGGTCATTGTGTGCAAAGGTTGATAGAACCATTGCCATTTATTCCTTATTTCTTCAAGATTGTGATATTCCAGAATCAATACTCAAGATTGAAAATGACAAAATGGGAGTAAAATTAGCAATGCTTAATGCAAACTTCAAAGCAAAAGGTCATAGTACATAGTAGCTACTACTAGTTAGTAGCTTATGAAGCAAAGCAAAAGATATTTCAAAGATTGATGCATAGTAAATTGTAATTTGCAATCTACTAAGTAACAAGTACTAAGTTCTTAGTAATTACTAGCACAACGTTCTCTCGTCCCACCTCCTCAACGACACACTTGATAAGTCGAAACATGTGCACATCAACCACCATTGTGCCTACCTCAGAGGTGTCGGTGATTCTCCCCCTACAAGAAGACACCAAGGTATCAATAATGTCGATGTTCCTTGCCTCACTCCAACCTTTACAGATGACGGTACACGCCTACTTTGGCCAAAACCTCCTGATGAGCCCTAGCTCCCTTCTCACAGAGTCCTTCTCGGCAATCCATTTTCGCATCCACAAATGCTTCATGCTTGGCCCTTCCAAGTTCCCACTCAAATTGATGTTAGAAATGGATCCCTTGCTAAATGGATGGGGAGGCTACCTATATAGAAAGTAGAAACACCCGATGACAATGACAACGTTCTCCTAGTTAGATCATTGAAAATGTGATGCATACAAATCCTTGCTCTTGAGATGTGTGTGGCCCCCTTGATAGGAGCACGCGATGCTATGGATGTACCTACAAAGGCTCCAGCCCCATATACCCCCACATTCTCAGTCTTGGCATTGGATAGACATTGAAAGAGAAGGATGTGTGCATGCCACAATCACACATTCACGGACCAAGTCATGACATATTGGTTGAAAGTTGAAAGTTGAAAGTTGAAGCAAACAAACAAAACAATAGAAATTTGCAAAGAAAAGTCCAGAATTGCTAGCCTACATTGTACAGATCCCAGGCTGCAATCTACTAGCAAAGAACACTAAATGACGATAGTGTTACAAGTGTTCACTTGTGGTCAAAGGGTGATTCTGCAGACTTGATGGAAGCATTAGGTTTCACCAATCCTATATCTGATGGTGGCCTGTAGTGGCGATCGACAATGTCATAAGCCTCGAAAAAATAACATGTGCTCCTATCCATGTAGTTAATATTGTAGTATTTGTTTACATTTCAAGTTTTACCTTTTAATTATAAGTTTATTTATGATAACATTGAGCAATCATAAATCGACAACATTTTTGGCTAGGGCATTGAAGTTGTGTTGTAACATTAGGAATTGGGAATTGAAATTTAAGACCTAGGGAATTGTAATTGCGTAATGGACAGTGTAGTTTGCACAGTTAACCTTGATGAGCATAATCACAAGTGCTCACCCCTGCAATTGAAGGACAAGTCTCCCTCCCTTTGTTGATGCTTTAGCACTCCCAAGTTGCAGTAATTATAGTTTGTCATACTCACATTCACAAGCAACAAAATCTCTAAACTTGTTCATTGTTGAGGCAACTAGGGTAGCTATCCATCCAGGATCATGAGGCAGTAATTATAGTGTGTCATACTCACAGTCACAAGCAACAAAATCTCTAAACTTGTTCATTGTTGAAGCAACTAGGGTAGCTATCCATCCAGGATCATGAGGCAGTCTTGTGGGTAATAGGATGGTCTTTGTTAAGAAAACAATTGACCATTGGGGTTGTTAAATGTGGAGAGAGAAGAATATCACGAGAGGGGATGAAACAAAAAGATATCACAGCTGAGCTGCATAAACAAAGCGTAAAAAAATGGAAGACCAAAAATTTAGCTAGTGTTATCAGCAACCTTTTTTTAAAAACCTAAAACAATATTGGAAACTAAAGTTGTCTGGTTCTTACTACAAGTCTATAGGGAAGTGCTCCTAAATGTTTGTATGAGATCTTCTTGCCTTTGTTTATTGTTGAGTAGATATTGGTGATTTTTGCTTTGTTTTATTACCTATGATTGTTTTGTTTCAAAAGGTTGTTGTAAATAGTGTTTTTTGGTTTGTAATGTATGTCTAGTTATGAAGAGATTCTTAGAATAAAGACTAAGTTGAATAGTAGACAATCTCCTCTCTGAAATTCCTTGCAGAGGAATTTTTGAAGGTGGATTTGGACAGTTTGCAGTTGATATTGCACCAATCAACGGCTGTCAATTGTAGCACATTGGCAGAAGTAGGGCGATCTTAGAGAGATTAAAATTTGGAACAGGAAGCACTGAGAAAAAATAAAATTTCTAAGAGCTAATGTTTGGTGGGAAAAACCTTGAATCTTTACTTTGTATGATACAAATTTTGATGCTGTAAAATGGGTAAGAGTTGGAGTCCTAGCAGTAAAGATCATTTGCTAGAGGGCTGTACACCACCACGAACCAAAGTTGTGACTATTACTGGAGAGGGACACCGAAGCAACATTGATCGTTGGATCAAGTTCAACTTGAATTTATGGTGGACATTGAGCCAATTTGGACCACATGATCTCAATGAGCCATTAGATGCCATTGAAACAAGGTTGAAGGGGCCGAAAGGCAAATTGTTCTTTGAGAATTTTTAGTTTGAAGTTGTGAAGAAGGACCCGACTGGTGAATTTTGAGGTGAAGGCTATAATTTTTTCATAACAAAGAGACCACTCAAAAAGTGACTGCCTTCTAGTTTTGGGTTACCTATCATTTAGGGTCATTTGAAAGCCTATTCCTCCGAATTAAGGGCATAAAAGGATGATACCTTGCAAATACAAGTTGGTGGAGAGGAGCTTTGGGACATTGTTACAAGGACGGAGAACACGCTAGTGACCACTCTCATAGAAAATAAGATTATATGATAAGAGGGCACATAAAGCACTGATAAATTTGCTAGTGAAGAACCATGTCATTGCTCACATAAGTGATGCCGTGTTGGTGAGGGGTGCATTGGAAGCACTTCAAACTTAGTACCAAACAATGAATCCCTCCCTTGTGATGTTTCTTGAAAACAAAATTGAATAGCATACGAATGGAGGGGAAAATGAGAGGCAGAAGGGCAATCTTCACACGAATCAAACT